>JAEQBA010003105.1:251139-294763 GCA_019434445.1 Phalangium opilio | reverse complement strand
CTTGGGGCTGCAAATATCTGGGATTTGAAACGTTTCTTGGGGCTGCAAATATCTGGGATTTGAAACGTTTCTTGGGGGGCTGCAAATATCTGGGATTTGAAACGTTTCTTGGGGGCTGCAAATATCTGGGATTTGAAATTTGCTTGGGGCTGCAAATATCTGGGATTTGAAACGTTTCTTGGGGGCTGCAAATATCTGGGATTTGAAACGTGCCCTTGGGGGCTGCAAATATCTGGGATTTGAAACGTGCCCTTGGGGCTGCAAATATCTGGGATTTGAAACGTTTCTTGGGGCTGCAATATCTGGGATTTGAAACGTTTCTTGGGGCTGCAAATATCTGGGATTTGAAACGTTTCCTTGGGGCTGCAAATATCTGGGATTTGAAACGTTTCTTGGGGCTGCAAATATCTGGGATTTGAAACGTTTCTTGGGGGCTGCAAATATCTGGGATTTGAAACGTTTCTTGGAGGCTGCAAATATCTGGGATTTGAAACGTTTCTTGGGGGCTGCAAATATCTGGGATTTGAAACGTTTCTTGGGGCTGCAAATATCTGGGATTTGAAACGTTTCTTGGGGCTGCAAATATCTGGGATTTGAAACGTTTCTTGGGGGCTGCAAATATCTGGGATTTGAAACGTTTCTTGGGGCTGCAAATATCTGGGATTTGAAACGTTTCTTGGGGCTGCAAATATCTGGGATTTGAAACGTGCCCTTGGGGGCTGCAAATATCTGGGATTTGAAACGTTTCTTGGGGGCTGCAAATATCTGGGATTTGAAACGTTTCTTGGGGCTGCAAATATCTGGGATTTGAAACGTTTCTTGGGGCTGCAAATATCTGGGATTTGAAACGTTTCTTGGGGCTGCAAATATCTGGATTTTTGAAACGTTTCTTGGGGGCTGCAAATATCTGGGATTTGAAACGTTTCTTTGGGGCTGCAAATATCTGGGATTTGAAACGTTTCTTGGGGGCTGCAAATATCTGGGATTTGAAACGTTTCTTGGGGGCTGCAAATATCTGGGATTTGAAACGTGCCCTTGGGGGCTGCAAATATCTGGGATTTGAAACGTTTCTTGGGGGCTGCAAATATCTGGGATTTGAAACGTTTCTTGGGGCTGCAAATATCTGGGATTTGAACGTTTCTTGGGGGCTGCAAATATCTGGGATTTGAAACGTTTCTTGGGGCTGCAAATATCTGGGATTTGAAACGTTTCTTGGGGGCTGCAAATATCTGGGATTTGAAATTTGCCCTTGGGGCTGCAAATATCTGGGATTTGAAACGTTTCTTGGGGCTGCAAATATCTGGGATTTGAAACGTTTCTTGGGGCTGCAAATATCTGGGATTTGAAACGTGCCCTTGGGGGCTGCAAATATCTGGGATTTGAAACTTGCCCTTGGGGGCTGCAAATATCTGGGATTTGAAACGTTTCTTGGGGCTGCAAATATCTGGGATTTGAAACGTTTCTTGGGGGCTGCAAATATCTGGGATTTGAAACGTTTCTTGGAGGCTGCAAATATCTGGGATTTGAAACGTTTCTTGGGGCTGCAAATATCTGGGATTTGAAACGTTTCTTCTTGGGGCTGCAAATATCTGGGATTTGAAACGTTTCTTGGGGGCTGCAAATATCTGGGATTTGAAACGTTTCTTGGGGGCTGCAAATATCTGGGATTTGAAACGTTTCTTGGGGGCTGCAAATATCTGGGATTTGAAACGTTTCTTTGGGGGCTGCAAATATCTGGGATTTGAAACGTTTCTTGGGGGCTGCAAATATCTGGGATTTGAAACGTTTCTTGGGGGCTGCAAATATCTGGGATTTGAAACGTTTCTTGGGGGCTGCAAATATCTGGGATTTGAAACGTGCCCTTGGGGGCTGCAAATATCTGGGATTTGAAACGTGCCCTTGGGGCTGCAAATATCTGGGATTTGAAACTTGCCCTTTGGGGCTGCAAATATCTGGGATTTGAAACGTTTCTTGGGGGCTGCAAATATCTGGGATTTGAAACGTTTCCTTGGGGGCTGCAAATATCTGGGATTTGAAACGTTTTTGGGGCTGCAAATATCTGGGATTTGAAACGTTTCTTGGGGGCTGCAAATATCTGGGATTTGAAACGTTTCTTGGAGGCTGCAAATATCTGGGATTTGAAACGTTTCTTGGAGGCTGCAAATATCTGGGATTTGAAACGTTTCTTGGGGGCTGCAAATATCTGGGATTTGAAACGTTTCTTGGGGGCTGCAAATATCTGGGATTTGAAACGTTTCCTTGGGGCTGCAAATATCTGGGATTTGAAACGTTCCTTGGGGGCTGCAAATATCTGGGATTTGAAACGTTTCTTGGGGCTGCAAATATCTGGGATTTGAAACGTTTCCTTGGGGCTGCAAATATCTGGGATTTGAAACGTTTCTTGGGGGCTGCAAATATCTGGGATTTGAAACGTTTCTTGGGGCTGCAAATATCTGGGATTTGAAACTTGCCCTTGGGGGCTGCAAATATCTGGGATTTGAAACGTTTCTTGGGGGCTGCAAATATCTGGGATTTGAAACGTTTCTTGGGGCTGCAAATATCTGGGATTTGAAACGTTTTTGGGGCTGCAAATATCTGGGATTTGAAACGTTTCTTGGGGGCTGCAAATATCTGGGATTTGAAACGTTTCTTGGGGCTGCAAATATCTGGGATTTGAAACGTTTCTTGGGGCTGCAAATATCTGGGATTTGAAACGTTTCTTGGGGCTGCAAATATCTGGGATTTGAAACGTTTCTTGGGGGCTGCAAATATCTGGGATTTGAAACGTTTCTTGGGGGCTGCAAATATCTGGGATTTGAAACGTTTCTTGGGGGCTGCAAATATCTGGGATTTGAAACGTTTCTTGGGGGCTGCAAATATCTGGGATTTGAAACGTGCCTTGGGGGCTGCAAATATCTGGATTTGAAACGTTTCTTGGGGGCTGCAAATATCTGGGATTTGAAACGTTTCTTGGGGGCTGCAAATATCTGGGATTTGAAACGTTTCTTGGGGCTGCAAATATCTGGGATTTGAAACGTTTCTTGGGGGCTGCAAATATCTGGGATTTGAAACGTTTCTTGGGCTGCAAATATCTGGGATTTGAAACGTTTCTTGGAGGCTGCAAATATCTGGGATTTGAAACGTTTCTTGGGGCTGCAAATATCTGGGATTTGAAACGTTTCTTGGAGGCTGCAAATATCTGGGATTTGAAACGTTTCTTGGAGGCTGCAAATATCTGGGATTTGAAACGTTTCTTGGGGCTGCAAATATCTGGGATTTGAAACGTTTCTTGGGGGCTGCAAATATCTGGGATTTGAAACGTTTCTTGGGGGCTGCAAATATCTGGGATTTGAAACGTTTCTTGGGGCTGCAAATATCTGGGATTTGAAACGTTTCTTGGAGGCTGCAAATATCTGGGATTTGAAACGTTTCTTGGGGGCTGCAAATATCTGGGATTTGAAACGTTTCTTGGAGGCTGCAAATATCTGGGATTTGAAACGTTTCTTGGAGGCTGCAAATATCTGGGGTTTGAAACGTTTCTTGGGGGCTGCAAATATCTGGGATTTGAAACGTTTCTTGGGGGCTGCAAATATCTGGGATTTGAAACGTTTCTTGGGGCTGCAAATATCTGGGATTTGAAACGTTTCTTGGGGGCTGCAAATATCTGGGATTTGAAACGTTTCTTGGGGGCTGCAAATATCTGGGATTTGAAACGTTTCTTGGGGGCTGCAAATATCTGGGATTTGAAACATGCCTTGGGGGCTGCAAATATCTGGGATTTGAAACTTGCCCTTGGTCGCTGCAAATATCTGGGATTTGAAACGTTTCTTGGGGGCTGCAAATATCTGGGATTTGAAACGTGCCCTTGGGGGCTGCAAATATCTGGGATTTGAAACGTTTTTTGGAGGCTGCAAATATCTGGGATTTGAAACGTTTCTTGGAGGCTGCAAATATCTGGGATTTGAAACGTTTCTTGGAGGCTGCAAATATCTGGGATTTGAAACGTTTCTTGGAGGCTGCAAATATCTGGGATTTGAAACGTTTCTTGGAGGCTGCAAATATCTGGGATTTGAAACGTTTCTTGGAGGCTTTAAATATCTGGGATTTGAAACGTGCCCTTGGGGGCTGCAAATATCTGGGATTTGAAACGTTCCTTGGGGGCTGCAAATATCTGGGATTTGAAACGTTCCTTGGGGCTGCAAATATCTGGGATTTGAAACATGCCCTTGGGGGCTGCAAATATCTGGGATTTGAAACGTTTCTTGGGGGCTGCAAATATCTGGGATTTGAAACGTTTCTTGGGGGCTGCAAATATCTGGGATTTGAAACGTTTCTTGGAGGCTGCAAATATCTGGGATTTGAAACGTTTCTTGGAGGCTGCAAATATCTGGGATTTGAAACGTTTCTTGGAGGCTGCAAATATCTGGGATTTGAAACGTTTCTTGGGGCTGCAAATATCTGGAATTTGAAACGTTTCTTGGGGGCTGCAAATATCTGGGATTTGAAACGTTTCTTGGGGGCTGCAAATATCTGGGATTTGAAACGTTTCTTGGAGGCTGCAAATATCTGGGATTTGAAACGTTTCTTGGAGGCTGCAAATATCTGGGATTTGAAACGTTTCTTGGAGGCTGCAAATATCTGGGATTTGAAACGTTTCTTGGAGGCTGCAAATATCTGGGATTTGAAACGTTTCTTGGAGGCTGCAAATATCTGGGATTTGAAACGTTTCTTGGAGGCTGCAAATATCTGGGATTTGAAACTTGCCCTTTGTCGCTGCAAATATCTGGGATTTGAAACGTTTCTTGGGGGCTGCAAATATCTGGGATTTGAAACGTTTCTTGGGGGCTGCAAATATCTGGGATTTGAAACATGCCCTTGGGGGCTGCAAATATCTGGGATTTGAAACTTGCCCTTTGTCGCTGCAAATATCTGGGATTTGAAACGTTTCTTGGAGGCTGCAAATATCTGGGATTTGAAACGTTTCAAATCCCGGCCGAGGCATGGCTAACCATGGTTAGTAGATAGCCGGGAGAGGTTGATACAATCCCCTCTAATCAGTAGAGGGGATTAGGGCTCTAGGCTTAAAGTTGTCTGGTAGTTTTACGCCTTCGGCCGCCTTTTTAAAAAAATGTAGTAATTAGAATAAAGTATCGAAGAAGGGCTTGTCCCCCGGGGTTTCACCCAGTGCGACTGTCCGGGACCGAACCCATGGGGACCCTTTTGATGCGAGGCGAAAGCGCCAACCGCTACGCCACCCCACTATATCGGGATTAATGACGCTGAGCTAAGCCTAATGCTCTAAATGTTGGAGATTCAAGATGCTGAGCTATGCCTAACGCTCTATTTGTTGAAGATTATTGACGCTGAGCTATGCGTAACGTTCTATTTGTTGAAGATTATTGACGCTGAGCTAAGACTAACGCTCTATTTGTTGAAGATTAATACCTTACGCTCTTATTGCTGGTGATCAACAATGCAGAGCTAAGCCTAACGCTCTGATTGTTGGTGATCAACAATGCAGAGCTAAGCCTTACGCTCTAATTGTTGGTGATTAATGACGCTGCCCTAATCCTAACGCTCGATTTCTTGGGGAATCACGAGTCTAAGGCTCGAAAAGTTTCATAAAGCATTTTCTAAGGTTGCTGTACAAATGATTAGAGGAAAATTTCGTACTTTGTTTCGAGTGTGATCCACGAAGGACGTTTGAGACGACGGATTTTGTTTTAAGTAAATTTTCGAATTAATTTCCTCGAGGAGGAGGTTGAGATCAGAGGAAATAAATGTGATTTTAAAACGTATAAAAAAATTGAGGATATCTAGACACTCACCTTTTTTCGATCGGTCGAAATTGTTGGAAAAGTTAAGGGTTTCAGCCTAAACTAAACTTAGTTGGGACTCGATAAACTTTTTAGCGACTTCAAACTCTTCGCCACCGCCAGTTGGCGTCACACCGTTCATTTGAAAAGTTAATTTTACATTGTCGACTTTGGAATTAAGGTCGTCTAAAGAGAGATAATTTTGCAAGGACTCTTCGATTTCGATAAACGCCTCTTGAAAGATGGAGACCTAAAATAAAGCGTTTATTTAAGTGTTAAATTATATATAAATGATAAGGAAAAGCTTCAATACCAAGACGGAGAATTGTTTTGTGATTAAGTTGAAAGCGTTGTATTTTAAAGTAACGAGGGTAGTAGAGAACAGTCGCTCTTTATCTATCTTAACATAAACACCGTATTTCTTCCAATTTGACAAGACAAAGTTCAGGGTTCCGGAAGGAGCCAAAATTTGAAGGGTTTTCTCGCTAAGAGATATGGAATAGTCCCTAAATGGCCAGGCTGAAAAAACATGATTCGAGGTTACGAGAAAGTTTCGAAGAAAAAATAAAAAAATCAGAAACTTACGAAACCAATCATATTTTCTTTTTGCCGAATGGCGTCGCTAATATGAATAAGTCTACTTTCCGGACCAGTTATTAAAACTATATTCGAATCTTGAAGGTAATCCCAAATTCTGCTCTCGTCTTCGGTTAAAACGCAATCTTCAATGACCTGGAGTTGGACGAATGGTTGAATATGTTTGTCCATTTTGATTTGATAAGTTTTATTTTTGGCAGCCGCTTTTTCTTCTTCCAATATTTGTCTAATTCTTTGCCTCGCTATGTTGAGGTCTAAAGACAAAATTTCAGTTAGCCATGATTTCTATATATTTCTGGGGAATAGATGAAATTAAACAGACATTTAATGGCTTGAGATTCGTTTGGAAGTTGTTCGGAGGTCTTGTCGGTATGAATTTATTTTAAAATCTTAGTTGATTTTATAAGAAATTCATTCGCATTTTTTCTTTGGCCATGTCTAAAATAACGTGTAGTTCGTCACTTGGACTTAGAGCACTAAGTCGATCAATTTCGTTTTGACTGATGTTGGTTTGTGAAGTTTATGAAAAAAATAGACTAAACGTATCGGCACTATTAGATAATCAATAAACGTAACAGCTATACTTACCGTTCACTGTTTACTTTGACTAAGTCCTTGTTCTTGTCTTGTACGTTGGATCCCGAAGTTCGCCTATGTAGGAAACAATCGGTAAAAAGCTTCGCCATTTCCACTAGTACATGGGAAAAGCTTATTCCCCGTTTGCCCGTATTAGCGGGCTGGACTGCCGCCCATGAAGCCAATAATTTTGAAATCGTGTTAAACGATAACCCCAATGAAAAGACAATGGTTGTGGCATACCATAACACTTGTCACATTAAAGACATGCTAAAGGAGGACTCTATTGTTTTGAACAGTATGGAAACAGCGGCCCTGAACCGCGTTTCGGGAGCTGTAAAGGAGCATCTTTTTAAGATACATGACCATGAAATTGTGTTTACACACATGGCCGATATTATCATAGAGTTTTATAACGCAATTTATGATAATTTATACGGGGATTACGAACGCATACCGTGTTTGGATGGCCAACCCGAGAAACTCAACGCAGTGGTAGGGTACTTCACCAACTTAATAACGTCGTACCAGGTCGAGACGAAATTCAACAATGTTCTTCAAGAAGAAAATCTTGAAAACTACTTTTAAAATTATAATTTCTTTTCTGTAATTTCGGGTCAGATAACGTTTTTAAAAACCAGAATGCATTTACTAACTCATTTTTAATCTATATCTACTTGTTAATTTGTTTTTTTGGTGTTGAAAATAAATTGAATTGAACCGAAAAAACTGTTATATTTTCTAAATACATATCATACATTTTAAGCTATCTTTTTCCCTTTTCTTCTACTGTTTAAGCCTATAAAATTAGAGTTTAGAAAAAACTAATCTTTAAAGGTAAAAATATAAGCTTAATTTAACTAAAGAGAAGTATATACAAATGTATCAGAATTTATTTTTTTAAAAAATTTACAAATTTTTTTATTACTTTTTTTTATACAAAACGGCCGGTTGAGTATCTGCACTAGTGCAGAGAACCCTCGGAATAGTACTTCTTCCCAGTTCTCATACACTAGTGCAGCAGCGAGCGGAACCTCCAAAAAACGCGTCCGGCGGAACATAGCCAACTGGCTCAGCTCGAGGGTTACACTGAGGAAGAGAGAGAGAGAGAGAGTAAAATTAGTTATTACTAGTTAATATTGTGTATATAGGAGGAAGAAACGTATATAGCTTACCGGAACCCTCGGCAATTAAAGACCAGGAGACTGTTATAAATATTGTAAAATTTAGTTTAAAATTTTTGCGGAATAAAACCTTTAAAAATACTTACTCATCGGGGATGAAAATTGTATGGTTATAGATGACCTGCCTAACTTGGTTCAGCAGGTCATCTAGGAAATAGTTATCTCCGATGACCTCCGCAAGTACCGCCAGGTATAGTGTGACTTGATATATTAAACTACGAATAAACAGAAATTATAATTTCGCGTTATATTGCCCAAAGATAGAAGGTCCACTTACAAGTCACTGTTGATGTTTAAATCGGCCTCTCCCGGCCGAGGCATGGCTAACCATGGGTAGTAGATAGCCGGGAGAGGTTGATACAATCCCCTCTAATCATTAGAGGGGATTAGGGCTCTAGGCTTAAAGTTGTCTGGTAGTTTTACGCCTTCGGCCGCCTTTTTAAAAAAATGTAGTAATTAGAATGAAATATCGAAGAAGGGCTTGTCCCCCGGGGTTTTCACCCAGTGCGACAGAGAATAGTAAGCCTCGAGACCCGCGGGCAGCGCAGGGGGGGCTGAATGTTTTTCCCCCCATGGTTTATACCCGCGAAGGGGGGGACGAATTTTTGCCCCCATGCCTCCATCCCCGGAGGGGGTTGGTGTGTCTCCCCCTCACCTCCTCCACCCGAAGGGTAAAGGTTGTTCTTGAGTGTATGCTCTCTCTTTGCGCTAAGTCCCCCTTTTTATTCTGACTTTCACTTTCTCTTTACCCAGCCCGATACCCGCGAGAGCGCTGTGAAGGCTGGAGAGTTTTTTTTCCTCTCTCTTGGTTCCCTTGTGACTTTCACCGTCTCTTTCCCTTTGACCGTCTCTTTATTTTTACGCTTGCGAATGTACAAACCTAGCTGCGTGCCGCGAGAGACTGTGAAGGCTGGAGAGTTTTTTTCCTCTCTCTTGGTTCCCTCTCTCCGATGCATGTACAAGGCGGGGGAATGCATGTACAAGCCTAGCGGCGCTCGTTTTCTCTCCGTATAGCACTGAAATGTTATAGGAATACATCTCTCGGTTTCCTCTCTCCGTTACACGTGCAAAGCGGGGGAATACATGTACAAGCCTAGGAATTTCTCTCCCAACGTTTTTTTTTAAAGCGGGGCATTTTTTTACTTTTGCGATATGTATGTATAAATCAAGAGGCGTTAAATATTTTATCCATGTTTTATTTGTATATATATATATAATTTTAAATAGAAAAAAATTGAAATATTAAAGGCCTGTTTGTAAATGAACATCATCGGCTACAGCTCTGAGGAAACGTTTTTGCCTATACCGGTCTAGGACTCCCTCATTGGGGGTACCCGCTCTCCCCTTGAAATAGTCGGTGATAGCGGTATTGAGACTAAAAATAGAAAGAAAAGATATTAGGGATCCATCTTTAAAAAAATAATGCTAATTAACTTACGAGCCCGAGCGAGACGTGTTAACGTAAACCGGCATAGGGTTTCCGGGAGTGGGTGTTATGTCAACGAATGGTATGAGTCGAGAACTCAACTCCCGGAAGACAACATCGTCCTCGCGGAGATCAAAACCATGTTCGAGATTCTCCGCGCGAATCCTCACTAAGTCCTTATGGACATCAGCAAGGATCCTATAAAAAATGTTTGAATATAGCCATTAAAGTTTTAAAAAATATAGAGACTTTACCTGAAGAGGCTGCAATCATTTGGCGGATGTTCATTTACTCTCGGCGGGTTTTCCTGGGGTGGACGACGCTGTTGCCGCTCGTGAAAATTTTGTCTCGGGTCCTCCTCGTCGTCCGTGTACAAAAGAACATCGTCAATATGACTGTACGCCCTATTAAGTTCAAAAGTTAGTCTTTCCACGATTTCAGAAAAAAACAGTATGCTCACATGATAATGGTGGATGATGTTCTGGCCGAAGCTAAAGCGAGAATGATTTTAGTATTGGGAAACTCTCCGTATATATAGTATGGAGGGGGACCGTTGAAACCCAGACACTCTTCACCCCCCCCCTTATAATATACAAAAACGGTTTCTTACCTTTGGGGGCTAGGGGCGGGAAATTGAATAGCCCCCCCGAGACGCGGATATTTATGTTAGCGAAAAAGCCCTAGATCTACCATCTGTTGGGCGAGCACCCCGTAGGCGACTTTGTCGAGGAACAGTTTCGCCCGCCGTATGTCGTGCTCGGTTGCCGTCCGAACGGACGCGGCGTCAATCACGCCGTCAACATCAACCTCCCCTTCAGCTTCCCTGTATATCCTGGCTCTCCTTTTAAAAACTTTAAGATGGCCGTATTGAGACTGTAAAGAAAAAAGAAATTAGAAATGGTCTTAAAAAAAGAAAAAAAACTATATAACTTACAAGCCGGAATAACAGTTAGCTATGTTTAAGGGCTGTTCCTCGACTAGGGGTGCCTCTTCTAGGGGTTCTACAGGGAATACCATGAAACCCAACAGGGTCTGACCCAGGGCTTCGATAACATAATTTGTCTCGACCGCGTACACTTGTTCGACGGCCGTGCGTACTTCGTTGTTGGCAAGCCGTTCTTCTTCCTCGGCCGCCTGGTGGATCTGGGCTAAGATCCTGCTCAAATTTTACGGAGGAAATATAGCTACTAAAAAATAGGAGAAAACATGGAATGTTTACCGTTGGATGTTACAATCCAATGGCGTAGGATCTTCATCATCCTCATCCAATTCCTCGTCAGAATTGGATTCATTCTCCCATTCCTCCTCCCCTCAATTAGAAATTCAAAGACCTCATCCCCAAACGGTAAAGGGTTGGGCGTCCTAAATACCAAAAAAACTTATTCTATGATTTCAGGAGAAAAAACATTATACTCACATGTTGAAAGTTTGGTGCAGGATTTAGTCTTAGTAGTAGTAGTTCGTCAGTGTTTAGGCTGAGAGTGATTTTTGTATTGGGTAAATTGCCGTATTTATAGTACCCATGGAGAAACCGGAGGGTACTTTTAGTCTCCGACGTTCTTTCTATATACCCCAATACAAAAACCTTATGATCTTTCCAATATTCAAAAGTTGTTATTGAAGCAAACGAGACCCCAAAATAATAAAAGTCTAGACCCTCTCACATTCCTAAAAAAAACAGAATTTGACCCCCGACTTCAAATGATTTCTAACGATAATAACACATTCCTAGCCGATTTCCATGTACCCTAGCCGCATGTCTTTCAATAAATTAATAAATAATACAAGTCTAGACCATCTCACATTCCTAAAAAAACAGAATTTGACCCAGACTTCAAATGATTTCTAACGATAATAATAACACATTCCTAGCCGATTTCCATGTACCCTAGCCGCATGTCTTTCAATACATTAATAAATACAAGTCTAGACGCTGTCATATTCCTAAAAAACAGAATTTGACCCCGAGTTCAAATGATTTCTAACGATAATAACACAATCCTAGCCGATTTCTTTGTAGACTAGTTATTGTTGTCCACAATGCTTTAGAAGCGTCTTGTTATGGTCCTATAAATATATATGCCTATCCAGATCAAATGACAAAAATTACGTTTTAAAAAATTTATTTCAATGCAAATTTACACCAGGCCAAAAAGATTGACAACGCTTATACGTTTCTTTAAATAAGAAGTTTGAGACATTAATATATTAAATATATTATACGATTATACGGAGGAAATATAGCTACTAAAAAATATGAGAAAACATGGAATGTTTACCGTTGGATGTTACAATCCAATGGCGTAGGATCTTCATCATCCTCATCCAATTCCTCATCAGAATTGGATTCATTCTCCCATTCCTCCTCCCCTCCCCCCACCACCACTTCCTCTAGTTCCGCTAGAGGAAAAGGTTCATCTGGGACAGGTGGGTTTAGAAATTCAAAGACCTCATCCCCAAACGGTAAAGGGTTGGGCGTCCTAAATACCAAAAAAACTTATTCTATGATTTCAGGAGAAAAAACATTATACTCACATGTTGAAAGTTTGGTGCAGGATTTAGTCTTAGTAGTAGTAGTTCGTCAGTGTTTAGGCTGAGAGTGATTTTTGTATTGGGTAAATTGCCGTATTTATAGTACCCATGGAGAAACCGGAGGGTACTTTTAGTCTCCGACGTTCTTTCTATATACCCCAATACAAAAACCTTATGATCTTTCCAATATTCAAAAGTTGTTATTGAAGCAAACGAGACCCCAAAATAATAAAAGTCTAGACCCTCTCACATTCCTAAAAAAACAGAATTTGACCCAGACTTCAAATGATTTCTAACGATAATAACACATTCCTAGCCGATTTCCATGTACCCTAGCCGCATGTCTTTCAATACATTAATAAATAATAGAAGTCTAGACCATCTCACATTCCTAAAAAAACAGAATTTGACCCAGACTTCAAATGATTTCTAACGATAATAATAACACATTCCTAGCCGATTTCCATGTACCCTAGCCGCATGTCTTTCAATACATTAATAAATACAAGTCTAGACGCTGTCACATTCCTAAAAAACAGAATTTGACCCCGAGTTCAAATGATTTCTAACGATAATAACACATTCCTAGCCGATTTCCATGTACCCTGGCCGCATGTCTTTCAATACATTAATAAACAATACAAGTCTAGACCATCTCACATTCCTAAAAAAAACAGAATTTGACCCAGACTTCAAATGATTTCTAACGATAATAACACATTCCTAGCCGATTTCCATGTACCCTAGCCGCATGTCTTTCAATACATTAATAAATAATACAAGTCTAGACCATCTCACATTCCTAAAAAAAACAGAATTTGACCCAGACTTCAAATGATTTCTAACGATAATAATAACTTATTCCTAGCCGATTTCCATGTACCCTAGCCGCACGTCTTTCAATACATTAATAAATACAAGTCTAGACGCTGTCACATTCCTAAAAAACAGAATTTGACCCCGAGTTCAAATGATTTCTAACGATAATAACACAATCCTAGCCGATTTCTTTGTAGACTAGTTATTGTTGTCCACAATGCTTTAGAAGCGTCTTGTTATGGTCCTATAAATATATATGCCTATCCAGATCAAATGACAAAAATTACGTTTTAAAAAATTTATTTCAATGCAAATTTACACCAGGCCAAAAAGATTGACAACGCTTATACGTTTCTTTAAATAAGAAGTTTGAGACATTAATATATTAAATATATTATACGATTATACGGAGGAAATATAGCTACTAAAAAATAGGAGAAAACATGGAATGTTTACCGTTGGATGTTACATTCCCATGGCGTAGGATCTTCATCATCCTCATCCAATTCCTCAACAGAATTGGATTCATTCTCCCATTCCTCCTCCCCTCCCCCACCACCACTTCCTCCAGTTCCGCTAGCGGAAAAGGTTCTTCTTCTAAAGGTTCATCTGGGACAGGTGGGTTTAGAAATTCAAAGACCTCATCCCCAAACGGTAAAGGGTTGGGCGTCCTAAATAACAAAAAAACTTATTCTATGATTTCAGGAGAAAAAACATTATACTCCGTTGTTGAAAGTTTGGTGCAGGATTTAGTCTTAGTAGTAGTAGTTCGTCAGTGTTTAGGCTGAGAGTGATTTTTGTATTGGGTAAATTGCCGTATTTATAGTACCCATGGAGAAACCGGAGGGTACTTTTAGTCTCCGACGTTCTTTCTATATACCCCAATACAAAAACCTTATGATCTTTCCAATATTCAAAAGTTGTTATTGAAGCAAACGAGACCCCAAAATAATAAAAGTCTAGACCCTCTCACATTCCTAAAAAAAAACAGAATTTGACCCCCGACTTCAAATGATTTCTAACGATAATAACACATTCCTAGCCGATTTCCATGTACCCTAGCCGCATGTCTTTCAATAAATTAATAAATAATACAAGTCTAGACCATCTCACATTCCTAAAAAAAAAACAGAATTTGACCCAGACTTCAAATGATTTCTAACGATAATAATAACACATTCCTAGCCGATTTCCATGTACCCTAGCCGCATGTCTTTCAATACATTAATAAATACAAGTCTAGACGCTGTCACATTCCTAGAAAACAGAATTTGACCCCGAGTTCAAATGATTTCTAACGATAATAACACAATCCTAGCCGATTTCTTTGTAGACTAGTTATTGTTGTCCACAATGCTTTAGAAGCGTCTTGTTATGGTCCTATAAATATATATGCCTATCCAGATCAAATGACAAAAATTACGTTTTAAAAAATTTATTTCAATGCAAATTTACACCAGGCCAAAAAGATTGACAACGCTTATACGTTTCTTTAAATAAGAAGTTTGAGACATTAATATATTAAATATATTATACGATTGAAAATCAAAACTTATTCCGCGTTCCTTTAATCTACTTTCAAAAGCCATTAATATTTTAAACGGAAAACGTACGAGCCAAAATATGATAGTACACGGTCAAAATTAATATGATCTTCAATTTCTTCGAAAGAAAAGAATTCACCGTAATCTATGTGTAATATTTTATATATGGTAATAAGTTCAGCGCAAATCAAATCACCAAGTAATAAATAGACCTGTTCGTTCGATACAAGCTTTTTCACATGTTCATTGATATATGGTGTAACCCTCCGTAGAATAATTTAACTAAGGGAGAAAGACTCCCGAGGGCCATAAAATAAAAGAAAGACAACTTACTTTATTAATCCAAAACAGAAGAAACAATTCTTCTTAAACTTTATTAAATCAAAAAGGGATTAACCCAACTGTACCTAACTTGACAGTGAAGTAACAAGAAAAAAAACTACTGCTCGTTCCGAGAGCTGACTAACAACTGACTTAACATGAAAAATCACAGACATTAGGATAGGAGGAGGAGCATGTAACATGGAGGCATTACACCCTGCCAGATCCAAGGAGTAGAACTCCAGGAATCTGGCAGCCATGTTACATCCCCCCCTCCTTAGGAACTCTCTTTGTCCTGAAAAAATTAACAAACTGGAATTAAGGGGTTACCCCGAGGAACCCTGGATATTTGGCAGGGGTTTGTATTACAAAAGGTTTAGTATCACAATTTGGGTTTTTTTTTTTTTTTTTTTTTTCATTCATGTTGCACGTCCTTGTTCTTTTCTTGGTCGGCCGCTTTCCTTTTATTTTCTAGTCGAAGTTTTTGTCGGGCTGCTCTTCGTTCCATTGAAGCTTTGCTTCTTTTACTTGGGCAATCTGCGACAGCGTGATGTCCCATCTTTCGACAGCGAGGACAAGTCGAGTTAGACCAAACAAGAGGACGTTTAGCATCCTTTATTTGTGAAGGGATTAACATCCTAGGTGGGACTTTCGGCGTCCATCCCATCGTACCGAAACGTTCCCAGTGCAGGACGTCCTCGTCGTCCTCGTTATAATGTAGGGGTGTCCACTGGCGTGGTAAGGGTACTACCTTCGGGGCGGCAATTTCCGTCTGACTATGCGGAAGCGGAGGAGGAGGGAAGACTCCCGTTCGAGACCCGGGTTCCTGTTCTCCTTGAGAGGGAGAGGTAGAGGGGGAAATCCCTAGTGGCAGAACCGGAATGGACTGCTGTTCATTAAGGCTCTCCATCTCCTCTCTGTCGTCTTCCAAGACGAGGATCTCCTCTTCTTCTTCGTCAAATGGGCAAGAGTTTGTGTCATGTCCCTTCGTGTAACATTTGGCGCATGTATTCTTCAGATTCATGAATTTATTAGGCATGTAGCAGTTAGAGGCTTCATGGCCAAGATCTTCGCAGTTTCGACATTGAATAAGATTGATTGTATTTGTTGGGCAATACCCTTCCATGATTCGTACGGATAGCTCCGTTTTACTAAGTGGTTTTTGTGGCTGTTGTTTTATGTTCAACCCTTTTGGGAGGTCAAATGCCCAAGGTAATTTCGAGGAGTTTGAAGCCATCTGCAAATAAACAATATTAATATTGTCTTTTAGAGGCTTGGGAAATAAATTCCCATGGGAAAAAGGAGATTGGCTCTCGGGAGAAACAGAATTGCTCCCTTTCTAGGTTCGTGATATTATTATTGTTAAGGTAGACTTGAACCTCATAAGGTGATCTTAACCTTTTATCAGCATTATCAGGAGGTCGGTAGTAAATGTCTACTTCGTTACCTCCGGGCTGAACCGTCGCCCTCTTACATACCTCTCGACGCCATCCCAATTTAAAAGGTTCTAAATAAATATCGGGTAATGTAGCCCTATTTAAACGAGGCGTTCTCATTGACTCCGATAACGTGGTTGAAGAACTATCAGACACACGTAATGATTGGGATTTCGATTGAGAAGGTGGTGTAGGTGTTGACGTTTCTTCCGACAGAGTAGAATTCTGTTCAGGATGTGCTATTTCTTCGGTAGAAATAGAAATCGGTTCGGGAGGTACTATTTCCTCCGAAAAACCAGAAGAAGGTGAATGTTGTAACGCATGTTCCAATATGGACTTTTCAGAAGACGTTGATTTGGCCTCCGGCGTTACAATTTCTTCCGTAAAACTGGATGTTGACGTATGTAGCTTATTTTCCACGGCTGATTCTCGATCAGACGGGGAAGCCTCCCCTGCCGCAGAAGGCGGGCTATCGTTAGAGGGATGATCGAGCTGAAAAGCCCTCATATCATGATAGGTAAAAAGGAGGAGAGGAGGGTCTTCAAAAAGGGCCATGCCCGGTTCACTATCAGAATCTGTAGGGCGCTGTGAATCATCCCAAACTGCAGGAGGGATCGGTTGATCCGCTGCTTGATCTTCTGCTGTACTTGATGTCGAGGGTTGAGGGACATCTGGCATAACAGGAACAATCGGTTGATTGACGTCCTGACCGTCCTGCGGAGGCGGTGACGTAGAAGATGATGATGATTCGGATGACGTGATTGAGGAAGTCTCTTCAGGCTGGTGGAGCGCTCTATCACCATCCGTAGAAGGACTAGGATCAATTTCGTCTACAACGTCCGATTGAGAAGTGGGGGCAATTCCGGCCTGGTCAAAGACAGCTACGTTTGTCCAGTAGAGTTTCAGGTGTTCGAGATTAACTTTCCCTACATTCTGCCCTGAGTTAGCATCTTCTAACTCGTAAACAACGGGAGAGTGTTTTGCAACTATTTTAAAGGGACCTGCCCATTTAGGACTAAGCTTTTTCATGAGCTGACCTGTCGTACTTGATAAAGGATGAGTTTCCATCCATACTAAAGTTCCTACCGCAAACTCTAAAGGGTCATGGCGGAGGTCGTAGTATTTTTTCTGGTGGGCCTTAGCTAACTTAGACAATTCATTGCTGAATGCTAATTGTTCCTTAAGAACCTTTAAAGCCTTATCACGACTAGGGTCATCATTGTCCTGAATGGGTTCCTCAATATCTAAATCCCAAGGGAGACGTGGCTCCCGCCCTAAATTCAAGAAGAACGGGGATCTGCCCGTTGTTTCATGGGGTGCGGAATTTATAGCAAATTGAAGAAGGTCAAGGGATTCATCCCATCTATCATGGTGATTCCCTACATAGAATGATATTAATTCGCCTATTACTCTATTTACTCTCTCAGTGGGATTTCCCTTAGGAGTATAGGGGGTGGTAAACTTTGGGTTTATTCGAAATGCTCTGCAAGTTTGCAACCAAAGTTTAGAAGTAAACTGTACTCCTCTATCACTAAGGATAGCTTTAGGAGCTCCCCACCGGGTGATAATAGACTTAAATGCCTGAACACAGGTCTTAGCAGTAATAGTTTTTAGTGGTATCATTTCCACGAATTTTGTCATGTAATCAACAAAAACTATTAGATATTTGTAGTGGTGTCTACTAGAAGGGAAAGGTCCCATAATGTCGACACTTATTTGGTCCCAAGGACTGGTTATTTCTGAGGGTTGCATTAGCCCTGGCTTTTTCCTGTTTCTAGCCTTAAATTGTTGGCATAAAGAGCAACCTCGGACATAATCCTGGACGTCACTAATTACAGAGGGCCACCAATATCTATAAGTAACCTTACTAAGGGTCTTATCTTTGCCCCTGTGAGCTGATAGTGGGTGGTCATGTAACAACCTCATAGCTTCTAGCCTTAATCGAGGAGGTAAATAAATTTTTTCAGGATGATTCCTGTATGGTCTTCTATAAAGAAGATCATTCTTTATTTCAAACATTTTATTCCTAACTGGGTTAGGTCCTTGCAAGGAATTAATAATAGGGGAAGCAAAAGGATCTTCCCTTTGTGACTTTCTTACGTCGTCTATAGTAAAGACTGAGTATAACGCTCTAGGACCTGGAGGACGTATTCGACCTTCAACAGACTCACTAGAGGAGGTTGGACTATTACTACTACCGGTAGAATTTTGACTAGTACTACTACTAGTTGGATCCAAATTACTAGTAGTATTGGAAGTAGAGGAACTAAGATGGATACTTAAGACATTTATCGGAGCTCTCGATAAAGCGTCTGCTACTACGTTCTCTACTCCTTTCTTATGTTTAATAGTAAAGTCAAAAGTTTGAAGGTACATAGCCCATTTAACTAGACGAGAATTAGGTTCCCTGATATTAAACAACCACTGTAAAGCCTGATGATCAGTGAGGACAGTGAATTTACGACCTTCTAGAAAGGGCCTAAACTTTTTAACTGCCCAACATATGGCTAAACACTCTTTCTCGCTAGTAGAGTACCTAGTTTCGGCATCTTTGAGCCCTGTGCTAGCATAAGCTATAGGGACTTCTACGTTATCTTGTAATTGGGAAAGAAGGGCACCTAACCCTGCATCACTAGCATCGGTAGTTAAGATGCACGGGGAATCCCTTCTAAAGGAAGCTAAGGGGTGAGCCTTACAAATGGCTTCCTTAATTTTTTCGAACGCCTGTTGCTGTTCGAATCCCCAAACAAATTTTTGATCCTTCCTTTTAAGTTTATTAATAGGTGCTACTATTTGAGAGTAGTGATTAATAAAACGGTTGTGCCAACCTGCCATCCCTAAAAATCTTTGAACTTCCTTAATATTTTTAGGAGGAGGAAATTTTTGAATGGCTTCTATCTTAGAAGGATCTATATGCACCCCTTTTTCATTTACAATGTGACCAAATATGGTAGCTTCTTTCTGAGCGAAACGACATTTTTTAACTGTAGGGTGAGACCCGCTTCCTTTAATCTATTGAGGACATATTCTAAACACGTTAAGTGCTGGTCCCAATCTTCGCTAAGCGAGATTAAATCATCTAGATAATCGATTAATTGGAAGTAATCAGCGTCCCTAAAAATCTCGTCGATTAGACGCTGAAAGGAGCTAGGGGCGTTACAAAGCCCAAAAGGAAGTACATTAAACTCATACTTTCCCATATGAGTCACGAAAGCAGTTTTTTCTCTACTTTTTGGGTGCATTTCCACTTGCCAGTACCCTGATTTAAGGTCAAGTGTTGTTATATATTTAGGTCTTCCAACCCTAGCTAACATGTCCTCTATATTAGGTAAAGGATAGGGGTCCTTAATGGTAACCTGATTAAGTTTTCTGTAATCAATACAAAACCGATAGGGTTTACCCCGTTTTGTTTGATCAACTAAAACTACGGGCGAAGCCCAGGGAGAAACTGATGGTCTGATTATCCCGTCATCTAACATTTCCCTAACATGTTGTTCTATTATTTTCCTTTTTTGGTCATTAACACGATAAGGTTGAGATTTTATGGGCGGACTATTCCCTGTGTGAATCTCATGGAAGATTAGTCCAGTTCTTCCTACTTTATCGGAAAACAACTCAGGAAATTTCAATAAAAGGGCTTCTAGTTGATGGCGTTGCTCATCAGTGATAGGGGCTGCAGAAACTGCGTCCCTAATATTATTCACAATCTCCTTATCTATGGGATCCTTTTCTGATTGAATTGAAAAAGGGATCCTTAAGTTACCCACTAAGCATTGAGATGACTCAAAATCTAATTTGACCCTATTTTCCTCAAGAAAATCTTGACCCAATATGAAGTCACTATTCAGGGAAGGAACTATGTAAAATTTAAATTTAAAAGATTTCTCACTTTCATTTGACTTAAGAGTAAAATCTAACTCGTGAGAACCTTTTGTGAACGTATAACGGCCGTCGCCCCAAACTACACAGTCTAATTCTTCATCTTCAGGTAACTCTGAAGAATTTCTATGTTTACAGATTTTCTGCCACTGGTCAAGACTAACAAAAGAGGCATCGGCCCCGCTATCTAATTTAGCGTGAACTGTCGCGTGTTCGAAAGTAACAGGAATTGTAACCCTTTTATAAACTGAACCTTTCTTGACTGATTCAATCCTTAAAGGGAACGCGACACGCTTTTTACTAGGAGAATTTATTGGGCGCCGGGAGAGGGACCACGTGGGACCTCTCCCGTCTGGGCTTCCCCCGACTGGATCATCGTTTTATTTGGACAATCGGGAGCAAGATGACCAGGTTCCTGACAACTGTAACAGGTGATCGTACGTGTAGAGGGGTAAGACACGGCCAACTGACGACCAGGGGACTTAGATCTCTGATTATAATATCTATTATAAGATCGCTGATCTCTATTTGAAGTATTCTGAGCTCTTGCTTGTGATCTCGAGTCTAAGGGTTTCAAGGGATATTCCCATGTAGGATATGATGGAGAAGTAGGACAAGGGCTTTGACAATGCCCGGGGGAACACTGACTATGGGCCGAGCCTTTATTGGCTGGGCAAGAGGACTCTGTTTTAACCTTAGGTTTTGGGGGAGATTTCCTCTTTTCCCTTTTCTCAGCATTCTTTTTCCTGACTTCAATATCCTTTTCTATGGTTTTACAGGAATTCCTTAACTGTTCCATAGTGGTAAATTGTAAGAAAAGTAGGGGAGTTCTAAGTTCATCTTTCAAATTACTCTTTATTATAGGAACTAATTCCTTTTCGGAGAGGGGATGGGTCATCCCTAGATTCAGCTTCATAACTTCCCCGAAGAATTCCTCTACCGATTCCTTATCTTTCTGACTTCTATGGTTTATTTCTATCTTAAGTTTAGAATCAGCTTCGGAATCTCTAAACTGAACCTTAAAATGTCTCTTAAAAGTGTTCCAAGTTAAATGAGGATGGGAAGGTCTTACGCTACACATTTCGTCATATTGACGGACTAAATCCCTGTACCAATACAAGGCACGTCCTCTTAAAAGGAGAGGCAATGCAGCTAACCTTTCCTCATTAGATAGTTTATGAAACTTAGCATACTCCTCAAAAGCTGCTAAAAACTCGGTGGCGTTTTCATTAGACGAACCCAAAAAAGCTAACCTTTCTGGCGGTTCTATAGGGACTTTTCCCGTTTGAGGAGCAGAACTTCTAGTTATTAATGAGGGTAGATCCCTAACTAACCTATCCAAACTAATAGCTATAGCTTTGTTTATCGCTACATTTTGCTCTACGGCTTTTGCCTGCGTGGTTGAATTATCAGCTAATGTTTGGAGTAACGGTAATATGAAAGCTTTTAATTCCTCATCACTAGTGTTTGGTCCTAATTGAGGAACTTGTTGATGCCAAGAAGTTTGGGTTTCGATAGTTCTAACCCTTGGATTAACTTGTGTATCAGCAAAACTAACTTTAGGCTTGGTGGAAGTGGACTCAAATTTAGGAGGATCAAGGGAATTAATCCCAGTTTGAGGAGGGAAATTAGAGGGAGTTAAACATCCCTTAGGGGCAGGAATACTTTTATGAGGGAATAACAAGTAAGGAGAGAAGTTAGGTTCTGAAGAGGCTGCAGTCCTCTTTTTTGAATCTTCTTCATCTCTCTCTTCCTCAATACGAAGCTTCCGGTTAAAGTCCTCCAAGGTATCATCCGTTTCAGGCGGTGCTAGCAGGTCGCCATCGTCTTCCATAGACGTAAACAAATCTTCTTTTGATTTATCTTCCCCTTTCTTTAAGATTAAATTCTCGTCCTCATCCTCAGATATCTGAGGCGATCTCCATGTTTGATTGTTAGCGTTTGAGTAAGCCATGATTAATTTAATTAATTTACAATAATCAAAACAATTTACATCAATCAAGTTAGGTTAAATTTATACAATATAAACAGTAAGTCATCTAACTTCGGTAATTTTATAATAAAGATAATTTTATTTCTTAATTTAGTGTTTAATTTATTCCTGATTAAGTTAGATTTAATTTAAAACAATTATCTTATTAACCATCTATCAATGTGGAAGCCAAGGCTTAGAGCCACATGGGGGGCGGATATCCTAACCGACAATGATAAACAGTATTTCTATGGGACTGACCGAGGCTTAGTCGGGTCCCTGTTCGGGCGCCAATTTATGTAACCCTCCGTAGAATAATTTAACTAAGGGAGAAAGACTCCCGAGGGCCATAAAATAAAAGAAAGACAACTTACTTTATTAATCCAAAACAGAAGAAACAATTCTTCTTAAACTTTATTAAATCAAAAAGGGATTAACCCAACTGTACCTAACTTGACAGTGAAGTAACAAGAAAAAAACTACTGCTCGTTCCGAGAGCTGACTAACAACTGACTTAACATGAAAAAATCACAGACATTAGGATAGGAGGAGGAGCATGTAACATGGAGGCATTACACCCTGCCAGATCCAAGGAGTAGAACTCCAGGAATCTGGCAGCCATGTTACAATGGCATTAATCGATTTAACTCGCTTGCTTCTGAAGCGTTCAATGTGAAGTCGATACTGTCTCCACTCAAAGCAATAGAGAGTTAGTTGGTTAATTAGCAGTAAGAGAGCTAGTTAGTAGTCAGGTCAACTGACGTAGTCCAAGGGAATCGGTCGACACCCGTCAAGTTAATATCTACTTTTCGGCGAGGTTGAAGGTTCGGTTATCACGACCCTCTAGTAGTTTAGTGAGTTCTCGCGAGCTACGTATACTAGGCCCGCTTACTTCGAAGACCGTTACACATTGAACACAATATGGCTCTTCCTACCTCGGTGAGTGTAATAAGTAATTAGAAGAAACCCTCTGGCGCTACCCCAATTATGACTTGGCATTGTAAATAATTCATAGATTAACTTATTTAACATTACTTATTTATTTATCATTTTTTGTAAAAACTTTAAGTACTAACAAATTAAGAACCTGGACAATAAAAAGAATTCAAGCATTAAACTCCTATCTTGAGTTCATTATTTCACCTTGTAACCCGCTTTTTAGCCTAATCGGTTACAACTGTATGAGACGTACCCGCACCGCTGAGCGTTTCTTCGAGTCTATCAATATTATCGTACGCCAAAGTTGTTGGAATGTCGACACGAAAATTCGATGGTATTGGTACATCAGCGTCTTCAGTGGTTTCAAGCTTGTGAAGGCAAAGTGCAGTATCGATTTCTTCTAGCTGGGAGTACGAAACACCATGTCCAAATCTGTTGAGAATCCTGATGAGTTCCACGTTCCCGGTCAGAGATTTTACGGTCCATGGAAGTAATATATGCTTTGGAGGTTTATGGACTCCTTTTGTGATTGCATAAACACAGTCTTGAGCAATTGACTGAAGAACAGTGTTCGTTGGCGAGGTCAAAAATCCAGTGCATAAGTCACCTGTCAACAATGTAATCAAAAAGCTATTAAGCGAAGGAGGTAACAATATGGCATCATGTACTAAATGTTGAGGTTGAGGTGGCCAATCTTGTTCTTTGCAATTACTCTTAACATCCTGTCGAATATTCAAGGCGCAGCTTCTGATGAACTTTTCATTATCTTGAGATATCAATGAGTTTATTTTGTAAGTAAGTTCTGCGTTTTGAAGAACCAATGCATTCATGGTTAAAGTATCGGGAACAATTAAACTTTGCCTTTAGAGTCCGCAATGAAATCTATGTTGTTAACAAATTCCTTTTCTAGCGTTCTACGGATGTGTTTTTTCGTGTGTGGTAGAACCTCTTGAATTCCAATATTTTCCATATTTTGAACCAACTTCTTGGTAAGAGTAGTCAATAAAACTACATCTGGATTCGGGAGAAGTTCGTTTCGAATATATTCGAACAACTGGTAGTACGCTTCCTTTTCTTTGTTATAATATCCCTTTTGATCATTAGATTCGTCCTTTTGCCCTGTTTCATTATTATCTTCAGACCTCGTATAGTTTCTATAGTAAGACTTATGGTAATGAGCTTCTGCGGCAACCAGTTCTCGGGAAGTTAAAGCTATCAACTTGGTGTCCATTTTTTGAAGTGCAACTTGCCGAACAGTGTTATCTGACCTTAGCTCTAAGGATTGCATTAAGGGCTCTCTGGTTTTTTTCCCTTTTAAATATTTGGTTTCTTTTTCACAAAATATACATTTCTTGTCAAGAATTCTGGCTGATGGGTTTCCCACTTTCCTTTGCTCCCTGGAACTTGTAGGCTCGTCTTCACATGTGAATCTTCCAGCTAGTTCGTCTTTCTCTCTTTTAACTTTTTCTAGGGTCTTTTTGTGCGTGAACGTTTTTCTGCACTGTAAATGGTAATATATCTCAGGAATACCTTTTTCCTCCTTATATTGCAGGATTAAGTTTGATTCATGAATTTCCGCGGCACGCAAAAGAGTTTTCCACGAAGCTTCATTAACTGGTGTGCAAAGATCTACCTTTTTGGCTTTTTCTGTACATATAATACAAATCAAATCAATACCCTTTTGGAAACTAGCGGTTGAACCGCTTGCCGCTGGTTCTTTATCATTTTCTGACATGATTTCTATGTTTTAGTCATACGGCCATTATTGTTTACATATAGACCGCAGCTGCACCACGAAATGAAACTAAAACTGCTTGAGACAGCAGGGACCATAGCATGTAGAGGTATCCGATTAATGCCTCGCGCCATGAGCAATAGCGACTTTTGAAAACAGGCTATTTTATAGTTTTGGTTCTCGTTTGTCTTTGGGGAATAAATAAATAAAATCTGACTTTGCTGCTTAGTCGCCAGGATGAGCTCATTTCGTTATGAAACCGCTATTTTTGAATATAATTTTTAACAAATAACTTCCAAACCGTACATAATACGGCAATTAAGTACCAATTACGAATTATTCTATGTAAAATTTTCCATCTATTGGTGTAAGATTTAATAATATATGACAATTAGTTAAGGAAATACACGCGATCAAAAAACCCGTTTTGGGCACACTTTCAGACTCCCCCCCCCTCCTTCGAGTGTCCACCAATTTTTCAAATAACCCTTGGGGATAGGCCTACTCGAAAATACCATCAAAGATTGGTGCCCTCGTTTGGTACCGACAGCCCCATTTTTGGCTCTTGGCTCACGTACTAATCAGTGTATTTTGGGGAGAGATTTGATTGGCCATGTTGGTTTTATTTTAGATTTTGGAGATAATACTTATTGTCTACCTGACGATTTTTCATACAAACTTCCTTTGCTTGCTATGAGTGGTCAACCCCATGTTTCTAGTTTAGGTCTAGAAAATAATTTTATAGATACTGATGGAATTGACAAAGCTTTGCTTGACGCACCGTTAGATAACGACAAGCGCAATTCGTTGAAAAATTTAATTAATAAATACCAAAGCATCTTCTCGACTCAACCAGGGCGAACTAATGTAATTGAACATTATATAGACGTCGGAGACAGTCTTCCCATATCTAAGGCCCCGTATAGGTTTTCACCCGCAAAACGTGCAATAATTGATGGTATAATAGATGAGATGCTCGAACAGGATTTAATAGAACCTAGTTGTAGTCCGTGGGCAAGCCCCGTTTTGTTAGTAGGAAAAAAGAAAGCTATTTTGGACTTTAAAGACTAGGATTGGTTTGAAAAACAGAACGATATAAGTAATTGGCGAATGTGTAGTGATTATCGAGGACTAAATTCCGTCACTCGCAGGGATGCATATCCACTTCCGCGGATCGACGATATTCTCGAGTCGATCTCTAAGCCCCAGTATATAACCACCCTCGATATGAGGAGTGGATATTGGCAGGTACCTTTGTACGAAGGTCATCGTGACTACGCCGCTTTCGTTTGTCATCGCGGATTATTTCGCCCCAAAGTTTTAATGTTCGGTCTCTCAAACGCGCCCGCTTGTTTTCAACGGATGGTAAATAGCTTATTTTTGAATTTGTCCAGCGCCGGAGTGTGCGCGTATCTAGATGACTTAATTATAGCATCTAGCGATTTTGGTACCCATCTCCAAACTCTCGAGGAGGTTTTTAACAGACTCATGAAAGCTGGTCTCACAGTAAAAGCCTCAAAAACCCAATTTTGCAAACAGAAGGCAAAGATTTTGGGTCATATAGTTTCCCACGAGGGACTGATGGTAGACCCTGATAAGACTGAAGTCATGAAGAACTTCCCAACACCCAAGAATATCAGGCAACTACGCCGATTTCTTGGTATGGCTTCGTACTACCGAAGATTTGTTAAAAATTTCTCGAAAGTAGCGAGCCCGTTGAACGATTTGCTACATAAAGACGTGCCGTGGCGATGGACCGATAAACAGGGAGTCGCTTTCAATAACCTTAAAAATGAACTATGTTCAGCTCCAATTCTGAATACTCCGGATTACGATCACCCTTTCGTGATTCATTGCGATGCCTCCCAAGTCGGACTTGGGGCGGTTTTGTCACAGGTAATTGCGAGTTGACGGCAAACGTCATGTAATACAATATGCTAGCAAATCTTTAAGCGACGCCAAACGTAAGTATTTCACTACCGAACGTGAAATTTTAGGTTTAGTTTTCGCTGTGGAAAAATTTCGGCCCTATATTGAGGGTACCAAATTTTAAGTTTACACAGACCACAGTGCTATCCGTTGGCTACATAAAGCTCCAGACCCCACTGGGAAGTTTTCTCGGTGGAACACCAGGTCACAAGCGTTTGACTTTAACATTATTCACGTACCTGGTAAAGATAACGCTGTAGCTGATGCCCTCTCTCGTATTTACGAGGAGGAACCCCCTTCGAACAGAATGAAAGTGAATGAGCCTGCAGAAATCCCTATTGTGGAAGGCAAGCTCTCTGTCGTGTCGGGTGTACAACCCCAAATTATCTTTGACAAGCATGAAATCATTCAATCTCAGGGTAGTGACCCAAAAATCGGTCCCCTCAAGTTATTTCTTGAGGAAGGTATTTTACCTAGTGACCCAGATTTATGTAAATACGTTGAAAAAGAAGCCCCTCGTTGTGAAGTCAGGGATAACATGTTATATCAAGATTTTGGTAAGGTATTAGCTAATGGCTGGGATAGTTTCCGTATTTTGGTGCCCGATGAATTAAAACCTCGAGTTTTGTACATGTGTCATGACCTACCTTCAGCAGGCCATTTTGGGGTCAAAAAGACGCTACATAGGGTTAGGAATCAATATATTTGGGACGGCCTTACTCGCGATGTTATGAAATATTGCAAAAGTTGCGTAATTTGCCCGAAAAATAAGGTATCCCCACAGCTACCCGCCGGTCTTATGAAGCCGAGCGAGATAGCCGAACCCTTCGAGGTTGTATCAATAGATATAAAAGGCCCATTTGTACGTAGCAAACGCGGTTTTCGGTACATTTTAGTACTTACGGATCTGCTCACAAAATGGGTAGAAATAATTCCACTTCGTAAGGCAACCACGAGGCCCATTGTTAATCATTTGGTTGACGACATTTTCGCGCGTTTTGGACTACCGTCTTGCGTAGTATCCGATAATGGCAAATGCTTTACTGCTAAACTTATGAGTAAGTTCTAAAAATTTTTGGGAATAAAACAACGGTTTACTTCCGTTTACTCCCCTCAGGGTAATCCCACAGAAAGGACTAACCGAACAATCGGTACAATGTTGTCCTCTTTCGTGGAAGATAATCACAAAGATTGGGATCTTTACCTTCAACAATTTGCCATGGCTATTCGCAGTGCGGTTCAGGAATCGACAGGTTTCAGTCCCTCCATAGAGAGTAAGGATGACGGTATAGAAGAGGTTTTACCCCCCTTCTTTCCCCCTTTCAAGGGGGGGGTAAAACCTGTTCTATACCGTCATCCTGGGGGTTGGGGTGGATTGATGACGTCACGTGATGGTTTTGGCGGGAAATTTGAATTTATTTTTAGTGTATTGGTATGACGTCATGGCGAATTTTTGATGACGTCACTTGGATGATACCTGTAGTGATAGGCTTATGCTAGGCTTATGCTATTGTAGATCCTGAAAAGATAGGCTTATGCTAGGTTATTCAAGGCTTATTATAATTATGAATCAGATTTTAGTCAAAAACCTTTAATGAACACAATCAATTCCAATTAATTCGCGAATGTACGCGTCGTTATTTAAGCAAATGTAGAATAAATTATATAATTGTAGCTTACGCGTCAAGTTTTTGTCACGAACTAAGTTACAAAAATCTTCGAAAATGCTCGAAGGAACTATACACGCTGCTAGGAAATTTTTTACACGGTCGTAATCATTGTGCGACATAGTACCGCGACTTACATAATATTTTTGATATATATCATTCATGCGTTTTACAATAGCTTCATACATGCATTTAATAACTTCGGCTTGATCATTTAAAAGCTTGAAGTGAAATCTCATAAAACTAAATTTCTCGTTCAGTTTCCCTGCCTCGGCCTTTGTTAGAGTGAATACGCTACCATCGTCGAATACTATACTCCCCTCCACAACGGTTATTTTTCTTTTCAAGTTCAAGTAACGATAATTACCCCAGTCGCCACTTTCCATAGCTGAATATATCTCCGTCCACTCCTCCATAAATTCCTTCAAAACGTCTTCCGAGATGTTGACAATAGTCCCATCCTTTTTTGTCAAAAATAGGCTTGGCTCGAATCCATTTACCCTGAAAACGGCATAGCATTCATTACTTAGTCTAACACGGGCGTTCACGCGGTAAGCTCCGATCTTGGTGGACATTCTTACGGCAGGTCTTTACGGTTTAAAAGCTGAGGACTGAATAATCTTTATTGCGAGATTTTCTTGAGTGCGGGGTTAATAATTAGCCTGAGGGTATGTTGACTGGTGATTTTCTTTTTTTATTGTCCTTTATTGCCCACCCCAATAGGACCTTAAAAGGGGGCGTGGTCGAACCAGTTGTATTGTTATCAATGGAATCTGTATTTAGAGTGATTTATGACTCACACAAACGTGTTAAGACATTCCATCGGCTTTTTATTTATACGTAACCATGGTCAGACGGGGCTATGGCCATAAAAAGGGACAGAACTTGAACAAAAGAATTTATCCCCATCCGTTTTTATTTTTACTATAAAGACGTGTCTTAATGGGTTTAGGGGTATGGTCGAATCAGTTGTATTGTTATGAATGGAATCTATTTTCGGATTTATTGCTTTGTTGGTCGGTGACTCTTCCTACCACGAAACATTTAATTGTTTCCAGGTGTTTGCCCCGAAGGCATTATCCTGACAAGTCTCAACATGTTATGTCTTTGTTGCGTTACCCGAAATTAAAGTAATATTTTTAAAATACCAAAATGCAAATTCACCTAGAAATACAGTTACTAGGATGAAAGTAACTGCCGGTATTTTCCCTGGCTTTGAAAGAGGTTCGCGAATTAACGTCTGCTTAGTAACAGCATCCATTACAATCTAACCTTTCATCCCCTTATTTGGGATATAAATAGCGTCTGATTTGGTACGGACCTCATTTGATTGTTAAACGCCGCCAGGATAAGATGAATCGAGAAATTACGCGTCTAGAAACGTTTGGTGCATTTGCGAGTACGTTTGTAAAACCGTCAGAACTAGCCCGTCATGGGTTTTACTATTTAAGTTCGGGGACAGACGCTGTTAAATGCCATTTTTGTGACTTAACGCTACGAGGATGGGAACCTAACGATAATGTTTTCGAAGAGCATCAGAAATTCAAGGCAGACTGTCCATTACTTCAAGGATTACCCACTAATAACATGCCTATATTCATCCAAAACCCATTGACTAAAGACATGCCACCAAACAGAAAGTACAGAGATGTCCCTCAAGAAGAGTGGGAGAAAGAAAAAGTCATTCCGCCAACCCAACCCATACCAACAACACTTACTCCGAATGACGATATTGTACTAAGAATTAAACGTGTTAATCTCGAGAAAGCTATAATTGAAATGTTTATTCAAGAACTTTTGCGACATGAAAGTTAAATTATTGTAATATATTTCATACCTTATTACGTTTCTAAATTATAAAAGAACCAATAAAAAAACTTGAAATGTAACTCGAAATAAATATAATTTTTTTCCTTAATTTGTTCTTTGTAATGCTATTATACCTACTACAGTCTTGACAAAACCTTTTCAGTGGTTATAGTGTATGATGTTAATTAGCTTTTATCAACACATTTCGTGTTAAAAGTAAAACGTTTTTGAACAATTACATTGCCAAAGACCAAAGCGAAACGCGTCATTTAAAATTTCTAAAATCCTATAGGAATACATGGGGAATTGAGAAATCCACCGACACGAAATCAGTCGTATACATTACATTTTAACAACACGAAACGCGTCATTTGAAAAAAAAACATTTTAAATGTTTAAAGCGTTGAAATAAATTCTAACTAAATTTATGCAAATCATTCCTATTTTCAGTTTGGTCTGTAAGAGTTCCTCAGAGGGGTGAATGACCTCGGGCCCCTTAGATGCATTGGAATTTATTTTCTTTAATTGGGCCACCCCACCAGTTGGTTTATGACCTTGAAAAGGGGGGCTGAACAAAAGCATCTATTCCCTTTGTCCTTTTGGGGCATTCCAAGAGGTCTATGGCCTTTAAAAGGGGCTGAACTTGAACAAAAGAATTTATTTTGTCAATTCTTTAATTGGACCCCACACCAGGTGATTTAGGACCTTAAAAGGGGGCGTGGTCGAACCAGTTGTATTGTTATCAATGGAATTTATATTTAGAGTGTTTTATGACTAGCCTAAACGTGTTAAGACATGTTTATGACATTGAGGGGGATCTATTTTGTTTTCTAATTGTATCACGAAAGTATAAAAGGGCGGATCAGTCTAGGCTACTCATCAGTTTACTTCTGACCGCTGTTGATGCAAGCCAAGAAATCTTCTGCTCCCAAACAAAACTTGTGAGTTATTCCGTGCCCATGTCTTAGTGCTTTAGTATTTTTAACTTAGTTTTTATACGTGTTTTAGTATTTTCATTTTAACTTAGTTTTTTAAATTTTTTACAAGTGTTTTAGAATTTTTAACTTAGTTTTTTTACAAGTATTTTAACTTAGTTTTTTTACAAGTATTTTAACTTAGTTTTTACAAGTGTTTTAGTATTTTTTATAAGTACTTTCAATTTTTTTATAAGTACATTACTGTTTTAATATATTAGTATTTTAGTATATTTTTGTGTTTTAGTATATTTTTGAGTTTTAGTATTATTATTTAGGCCTATTCAGATTTATTATTAGTATTTTGTGGTATTTGTATTTTTAAATTATTGCAATGGCCAACTCTAATGTAGAAATTGAACTCCCTATTGAAGTTGATAGTTTTTTAGTCGACTTTCCAGACTCGTTAGAAATAGCATTTTTAAATGCCGATGACACGTTCTTGGCAAACTATGCGACCCCTCGGTCTATATTTAACATTACCCCGCAGTCTAGGGCAAACAATAGCCCTCTATCTCCTTTATCGCCTCTGGAAGAGGCGTTTCAAAACGACGATGTTTCTTTCTTAGACGGTTATTGTACTCCCCCTCCTATAGCTCCATCTCAGAATGAGTCAATGGATCTAGGGGAAGGACAGTTAGGGGGTGGGGTTCTTACTCCTCCACCCCCATCTCCGCTAGTTGCACCACCAGGTGTAAACGTACTTTCTAGCGGGGTAGTGTCCTTCCCCAATTTTAATCTTGATGGATGGGAAATGGAGGTACAATTCGACAACAACATCGTTGAATCTGTAAGCGACTTCCTAGAATACGTTTTGGACGACTGTTTACCCGATGACATGATTGCAATTTCAATGACGAGCATTAGTAATCCAGGCACTCAAACCGCAGACTTTAGTTTAAGAAGAAGAGACCAAATATATATTGGATTTATATTAGAAGTAGTTGCTGATAAGGCTTACAATTCCGAAGGGGGGTCAAAGTTTTTTCTCGGTCCTATAGGAATAAACATACAGCGCGTGAGGTTGCCCCAAGGCGCCTACCGTTCGAAACGGCTAGGAATTTGTAGCTTCGAGACTTTTGCCAGGGAGAAGAAATGTATTGTTCAGATCAAGAACAACGATCGGCTATGCCTCCCTTATTCTCTAGTTTTTGCTAGAATACACAGGGATCATACAATGCATCCCCTTGACAAAAGCCTCGAGGCGGATTTCAAAACACTATGTCGTCCTAATATTAGTAAAAAATCGGGAGAGAGGCTTAGGAGGATGGTGGAGGAATTAGCCATGGCGGCGGAAATACCATTGGACGAATATGCGGGGGCGGGTGCTCTACCTAGATTTCAATCATACTTGGCTGATTACCAAATAATAGTTTTTACGGTTAGAGCAAACGTCCCCCACCGTATTTTCGGGAAACCCGATTTCCTTCGCGGTACCGATGGTAATTCAAAGCCGCGGCTATACCTTTTTAACTACCAGAATCATTTTGACGTCATCACCAAACCTAAACCTCTCTTCAATTTTTATTATTTCTGCGAGAGGTGCCTTGTAGGATATAACAACTTAGACTTCACTCACACTTGCAACAAGTATTGTTATTCCTGTCAAAGGGCCGAAGATTGCGTGGGGGGTGAAATTAGATGCGAGACCTGCCATCGCGATTTTAGGGGGCAAGAATGCTTTGACGCTCATAAGGCTAGTGGAAGCAAAACCCTATCAGTCTGTCAAAGGGTTTTTAATTGCCCCCGTTGCGCAAAAACAATAGATATGGGGAAACGCAAGTCACCTCACAACTGCGGGGAAGTCTATTGCGTCATCTGTAATAAATTCAACCCACACCCCCACTATTGTTTCATGCAGGTTACCGACTCTAAAGCCCACCCTGCGGCTAAAAAAGCTAAGACCCATCCTTCGGTTACTATCTTTTATGATCTCGAATGTGTTCAAAATACCCCAGACCCTTCAAACCCTAATGCTTTCCTACACACTCCTATCTTATGTATTTCTCAAAAAATCTGTGATCAATGCATTCTCGAGAAATCTGATCAATTTACTTGCGCCACCTGCGGCCCTCGAGAACGGGTGTTTCTCGGGAATGATCCTGTTCTGGATTTTTTAAATTATCTTCAAGAATTCCACAATTCTCCCAAAATAACGGTTATAGCCCATAATGCGAAGGGCTACGATTTACAATTTCTGTACAAAGCCATGTTAGCCATCAAAGCGTGGCGCCCTCAAGTGATAATGACGGGAACGAAGATTATGCAAATTCGATATGAGAATTTGACATTTATAGATAGTTTAAATTTCATCCACTCCCCCTTATCAAGCTTAGTATCCACTTTTGGCTTAGACCCTATTTTAAATAAGGGACATTTCCCGCACTTGCTCTTCAACTTTGTTCCCGAACAAGTGTTTGATCCAAAAGATCCTACACGTACAAATTATGTCTTGAGGGAAAGCATGCCTCTTTTAGAATCTTACGCGCCAGACAGGCTAACCGAAAAACAACGTTCGGATTTAATTTCATGGTACAACGAAGAAGTTGAAGCCAAAAAAGGTTTCAACTATGTTGAAGAGTTGATACATTATTGCCGTTTGGACGTTAGGATTTTAAGAGAGGGGTGCTTAAAGTACAGGGAGATTTTTGAGAAGATTGCGGACATTAACCCTTTTAACACTGCCGTGACAATTGCCGGGCTTTGCAACGCCGTTTTCAGGAAGGACCACCTAGCGCCAAATTCAATTGGAATTGTTCCACCTCACGGCTATAGAATGAAAGACCCTCAATCTAAAGTAGCCATCGAGTGGCTGAGGTGGGAAGCCCATAAGACCGGGGTCATAATTAAGTCGGCTTTTAATGGCTCGGAATTTTTTACACCCGTGTTTAGTGACGTTTTTAATATTCCCGAATATCTCTTAAACGGGGTGGACCTTAAAGTCGTGTTTACTCGCAACAAGGACGAGTTTGCCTTAATGTGTAAAGAAACAGCCACTCTCAAAAACTGTAAAGTCAAGATACTAGACGCTGCACTCGCGGTACGTAAAGTTAAACTCAGTCCTAAAATATTGTTAGCACATGAAGCAGCGCTTAATAACGGTACTGCCAAATAAAATTTTACGCGCACCGAACTTAAAACTAAAACTATCTCTAGCGGAAGTAGCACCGAGAGTTTTAACAATATATATCTAGGCCCTCAGCCTAATCGCGTCATTATTGGAATAGTATCCAACGCGGCGTTCAAGGGCAGTTACACTCTGAATCCCTTTAACTATAAAACTTGGGATTTAAATTTTTTGTCTCTGTACCTCGATAACGAACAAATACCCTCGAAATTGTTGACTCCTGATTTCGGTAAAAACTTGTATATACAAGCTTATCAAACATTGTTCGCGGGCACGGGTGTTCATTATAAAGACGACGGTAACGATATTACTCCCAACGAGTTTGCCAACGGGTTAACTCTGTACGCTTTTGATCTGACACCGGACCTATCTGCTAGCGAAAAAAACCACTGGAACCCCGTTAAGCAAGGACAATTAAGATTGGACATGGGATTCGCTAAACCTTTGCCCGAAGCCGCAGTCTGCATTGTATACGCCGAATTTCAAAGCATGATTCAAATCGATAAAAATAGAAACGTAATTGTAGATTATTAAAAATGTCAGCAACCACCACCGTAGACTTGATTCTCGCTTTATCAGATACGCCCAACTTTTTGGGTGTTTTCGCGTCAAATAGGTTACCTAAGGTTACCAAATATCCCGCAACGTTAATCATAAACTTAGATCAACACTATGAAAAGGGGAGTCACTGGGTATCGGTCTTTATAGACGGAGCTCGTGTAGGGTATTATTTCGATAGCTACGGTTTGCCGCCATTTCTGCCTAGTATACGAAGATTTTTATCTTTAAACTGCAGAAAATGGACTTTTGGTAAAAGACATCTTCAGAGGCTAGAAAGTAGCGTATGCGGGCAGTATAGCGCCCTCTATCTTATTCATAGAAGTAAGAAGTAAAGTACGAAAGCTTTCCTAAAAGCTTTTACCGCAAATGATATGAAAATTGCTAAACAATTTCAAAATCATATACGGCGACTAAAAAAGTGTAAAAGGAGCTTATTAACAGACCGTGTGGTTGCCTGGTGGTAATGCGTCCAGCTCTGTGTTGTTTCAACAACATTTGAGTTTCCATTCCAGGGTTCGACTTCCTACCAACGGCGCTTTATTAGTCCGGTATAGAAAAAAAAACATAACCTAGCATAAGCCTATCTTTCAGAATCTACCATAGCATAATCCTACCTTTCAGAATCTACCGTAGCATAATCCTACCTTTCAGAATCTACCATAGCATAATCCTACCTTTCAGAATCTACCATAGCATAGATCATCCAAGTGACGTTATCAAAAATTAGCCGTGACGTCATCAAGAAAACCACCACCAGGTGGCTCAACAATTCAAATTTCCCGCCAACACCACATCACGTGACGTCATCAATCCCCTCCCCCCAATTCCTCCCCCCCTGCCAACACAATCACGTGACGTCATCAATTTCCCCCCCAACCCCCCAGATGACGGTATAGAACAGGTTTTACCCCTGTTAAGGGGGGTAAAACCTGTTCTATACCATCATCCTTACTCTCTCTCCATGCTAATGTTTGGGCGTGAAATTAAAACCGCCGCTAGCGTTGTTTCGGATAAAAATCCCGATGATTACCTCGATGATGAGGTTCAAAAATGTTACGGGCTTCGCGTTATTCATAAGGTACAAAAAGCCGTGAATACAGCGCAAGAAAATATTAGAAAAGCCCAATTAAAACAAAAGACCTATTATGATAGGCATCACAGGCATGTGGAGTTTGCAGAGGGCGATCTAGTACTAAAAAAGACGCATTTTCTATCCAATGCCGCAGAAGATTTCGCTGCTAAGTTAGCCGACCGTTATGACGGTCCTTTCCGTATTTCTCGAAAACTAAGTTCACACAGTTATAAGCTTGAAACTGTGGACCGTAAGAAGGTGCTATTCGGGACGTATCATGTCCCTCAGCTAAAGCCATACGAGGAACGGAAAGATAATCAGTTAAGGGAAAGTGATTATTTTCACGATAACTTAGACACAAGCGATTATGTTAGATTGGTACCACGTAAACAATATGGTGGGCGTACGTTACGTCCACGAGATCCTTTAACTGGAAGGGTCAAACGATAGCTATTTTTTTATTAATGTCTGGTGGAATTACTTTTCCCCACGACAATTTTGGTTGAATTACTTTTCACCATGCCCAGATATGGTTGAATTACTTTTCACTATATCCTCTAGATTGAGTTTAAGTGCACATGTAAATATGAAGTTATGGAGATTGTTGTAAATTCTTGTAAATTAAGTAGACTGTAAATAATCTGAGCGCTCCTGTAAACTTGTATATTTGTACATAATCATTAAATTTTTGTCTACGTGTATCTAGTTCATATTAATTTTTCTTTACCTGTTTTGATTAGGAATTATTTTTCCTTTCATTTTAATAGCAAGGGAGGTAGAGTCTCAGCGGACATTAGTCGCGAGAGAATTCTAACGTTCTTTCGTTACAATAGTAGAGTATATAATTATTTTTGAGAAAATATTAGAAATTCTAAGTTTTGAAATAGTTCCCGCGCTTCAGCGGTCAAACATGATATATGGGTCGCCAAGTTTTCGGGTACTTGGATCCATGCTCGATAAGCTTTTACGTGTGTACTGAGAGGGGACGATCTGCTGGACAGGTAGTCGCCACCATACACATTTAGCGACCCTTTATCTCTATTTGAAGCACCGCTTTCTTCTACATGGAGACGGCGGTCCTGGACCTTGTCTGGGTCTCCGATATTGGGAACCCCTTTCAAATAGAATTTTACAAAACCAAACCTTCCCCACTTTTAGCATTTAATCCCTTTTGAGAAATGAGTTGCCAATTGTCGAACCAAAGTTTAAGATTGTTAACCATGCTTTTACTGTATATATTTTGTATTTCTGTGTTTAGTGGCCACGAATGGTCATTTATTATATTTGACAAATAACCAGGTTGTTACTGTATATATTTTGTGTTATTGTATTTTGTGGTCGCGGGGTCGCGGATGTCATTAATAACTTTTGACAGTTTCTGTGTGCGGTGCCGAAGTGCGCGTCACTAAGTTAAAAGGGGTGAATTGGTCAGCAGTGGTAAGGTCAGATAACCAACCCATCCAATGATGGATACCGATCACCACGTGACCAGTTACGTTGGGTACCACGTGACCCTAGAAAATACGTCCCCCTTGAATGCCATTGGTACTTGTACCTAGAGGTTGGCATACCTCTAAAATATTATTGGTACCACCTTTGGCCCATACAACACGGGTATGATAAAAACCCATGCACGCGTTAAAAAGAGATACACTTGATACTTTTTGAGATACCCTTAAATGTCTCGATACGACTAGGCTCCTGAGAAAATAGATGCAAGACCGCAAACTTAACCTTTTAAGAACTTAGAAAGAAATTAAACTTTCAAAAACAGTCGGTCCAAACCGCGAAAAGAGGCTATGGCCCAAAATCGTAAAAGAGGCATAAGCCCATAACGAGACCACGCGCCGCGTAATAAATCTATGAAGACGTCACGGACGCTTTGGAACTCTTGTGGCAATTCAGCCTCGAACGCTCGCCAACCGTTCATCAGAATGGACTCCTTTCAGGAAATGTATCGTTGTAAATATTTATGTTTATTATTTTAAACTATTTACATTAACTCAAATGAGTTAATGACTTAATTCCCTGTTGGGATAATTATTTGAGTGCATGTCTTAATCCTTACTAAGGTTAAGTCCTTGGTAATGATACTCTAAAGAGTCAAACCCGCCAGTCCTTATTTGGACTTATTTATCTGTCCTTACTTGGACCTTATAATCAATCCTTACTTGGATTATTATTTATCATAATAACTGTACTCTGAAGAGTTCTTACCAGCACTCAAAATTCTTAGTTACCATCCTTACTTGGAGGTAATGTAATAATCCTTATTTGGATCAATAATTAACGTATATTTAAAATTACACCTTTAAACCCTTATTGGGACTAATCCTTACCTGGAGGTAATTTAAAATCCCTATTTGGATTAATAATTAACTTATATTTGAACGGAATCTTTTAAATCATTTTAACGTATTATTTACAATCCTTATTTGGATTGAAGGGCATGACATTATTTGTTTTATGTTATTAAATATTATGGTTCATTGGCAACTCAATTCGGACCCTTTTACTAATTTAAGCCTACACACACATAACCCCTAGACAACATTTTATAATATTTTTCTCGCTCAACCCAATAGTGAAATTGACGCGAGTTTCCGGGCATTTAACTTGTAGCTAGTTATTTAACACCACGTCGATTTAACTTAAATTTAATTAGACTACCGAAAAAGCGCTACAAAATATTGGCAGGTTGAGAAAATTACCAAAAAAAAAAGAGATAGAACGTAAAAACCCGGCTCCCCGCCTTAACAGTGGCCGCCATCTTGGATCGGAATACTGGCGTACTCTCTAATAGCATCGAAAGATTGATTCTCGCTCAGCCTATAATAGTTTGATGGGATGATGCTTATGGTGTTCGATTTGAGAAAATGTTTCCGGAAAACGAAAGATAAAACGGAGTGGGAGGGTAACTGAGCTGCAATTAAAAGGATCCACATTGGTAACTTTGTGAATGCCACACACAAAGGTAGAGTAGAGTATCGTTCTCACAATAACAATATAGCTCGTTTAAGAAGTTAAACCCTTTCTCTTTACTGACTTGTGCCATTTCATAAAGGCGTCCAAGTTTTGCCTAGTAAAATATTGGCAAGGGGGTAAAGTATTTTCTAGCACGTAGTTTGTTTCTTCCTGTCTGTCTATATCGATATAAGTTGAAAAGAAAATGTGGAAGTACCCGTTAGACGCGTTGGGGAGACCAAAAGTGGCACGAAATTTAGATAAAGCTACAGGGATAAAATTGTAGGGATCTAGTAATAATAGATTAGAGAATTTCATTTCTAAAATACGCGTGCCGTTAATTTTCAGAGTTTCGTGACAAATTTCTCGTCCCGATTGATAATTTCTCTAATTAGCAGTTGGTTGCCATAGTTGCTACCAAAATGAGATAGTACGATAACTTTCTTCAACTTAAATAAACTGACCAAATAATTCGTGAATAGACCTATGGGTTTACCTCCCGCGAAGCGTTGTTTGCGAGGTCCAAATTGATTACATTTAATAGGCATAAGATCGCTTGAAGCTCGTACGCCCCCAACTTCTCTTGACATAATTTTGTCTGTATACATTCTATATCAAAGAAAACGTACATCTGTTCAGGTATATTGCGAAGTTTTATCGAAGGGATAATAACGGTGTTTTTGTGAATGTAACACAAATGATTACTAGGTTGTTGCTTCCCAGAAACCCGACAATATATTTCCCCACATGTGTGTTTAGTGGTGCGTTTTCCATAATCAATTATTTTAAAGCAACTCTTACAATGGCAAAGGCGTTCACAAAAAGGTTTTGTTGTTTTCTGGAATCAAGTGGCAGGTATAACAGTCATCTCCCCAGAATTTTCGCAAACACGACCCGCATGTTTTTTCACGACCATGACAAACAGTCGGACGCATTAATTAAAACAAAAGTTGTTGCATTTAAGAGATTGAATATGCCGGTAGGGGGTAAGACACTTCTCGTAAAAGTGATCATGGCTAAATAGGGGTTTTAAATTCGTAATTACATTGCTGTGACTACTCTCATTAAGAAGAAAGAGACAGGGTCTAGTATCGTTAAACTCATTCTCCCTTAATATTAAAATTAGCACCCTATTTTCAAATTTATGGATTATGCCGATAAATAAATTTTAACTTTCGGAGTTTTTACCTCCTTTCTTCCCGCCTTCAATCTTACATTCGCGGAAGAAATTTCTATATTTTTTTCCCCGTACATGTTTGTTCGCACCTTGGCTGCGGTTCATATTTTTAATCAGTATTGCTGCTTTGTTTTTTTCAACTCGAGCTTCATCGCTTACGATTTGAAAATGGTCAACGCATTACCCTTCGTGATCTATGAGTTCAAAAGATTTTTGGAGACTTAAATTAAGCGTGGGCAAATTTTAGGTTAAAAAGGGAAAAGGCTTTAGGCCTTTGCGAAATCTTCGAGGTATTAGACCGATGGCTTTACCTCTAATTTTAAAGGTAAAAAAAGTTGAATTTATCTTACATTTAAGGGATCATTAATTAACACGGATTTAATTGTTCGTTGTAATAATTTTTCTAACGGGGCTGGTTGGTTAGAGCCACCTATTCTTGACCAATTGCATAAATGATTAGGAATTGCTAGATTAAATTTGGTGGTTTCGTTTATCTTCTATTTAAATTATAAAATTTTGGTAGGTGTGTAATCATTGATAGAGGCTAATGGTCTACATTAATGAATTTGTCATAATCTCACGAGATCCACACAATTGCATTATAATTTGCGATTAATTAACGTTGTTTTTCTAGGCTCTTATTGCCTCATATTTAACCCTACTAAAACTTGCGCTTAATTTAATTTAGACGAAGTTCCTATGCTCTTTCAATAATTAGACGTATATTAACTGTTTTTTAGCGTGTACTTTAATACCATTTTAGAAGAATATTATGGAGTGATTTGAGAGTAAATAATTTTCTTATTAAAAAAACACTTGTTTCTATCCCGGGGCGACGTTAAAGGGGAACTCTGCTCGGTTGGCGCCCCTTTAGTGAAACTTTCCTGTGTAGCTCCAAACGCCGAGAAAATGTGCTGCCGCCTAGGCGAAAAAGCTTGCAACTCAGTTTATTTCTAACGAATTTTCTACTCCCCCCTTTCCCCCATCCGTTACCGCACCAACGACGAAGCCACGCTTCCTTTAGGTTCGCCAAACCCCCCCCCTCCCCCATGGATGATGCCCGTGCCACGTGACCGTTGATGGTAGGGATAGCTTAAGAATGTTAAACGGGGGAACGAAAAACGCCAGACTGGGTTTTCTTTTTGCCCCTATGTAGAGTAGTGGCACTCCATGTTAATTTCTCATAGAGCGTAACGTAGCCAAAGGCAGGGAGGTGCCTTTACTCTATAGACTTACTGCCATGATTATCCTGGGGACTGCGGTACCAAGAAGGGGTTCGGAGTTTTAAGAGGGCAAAGGTTTAAACTGAAACCCCCTAACATTGCAATACTATTAAGTTTTTTCTCTGTAAGAAGGAGGTACCTCCCCCCCTTTTTTTCAAATAAGGGCAGGGTAGCTTCGACCACCTGAATAGTTTGACAACCAATCACCTATAGTTGATTCCTTTATTCCCTTTTCCCAATGCCATACACACGCCTTTCAATCCATTTTCTCACTCTCTATGTGCTAAAGGCTAGTAGCTTTGAATAGAAAGGTCTTTTATAAAGATTCACTATTTTTTTCGATTCGATATTTTTAACTTAAAATGAAACTATGGAGACCAATATCTATACTCCTGTTTATCCGCACTTGAGAAACCGTACTTGCCATTATATATTGGCTAATGCTCCTCAACTTCTACAATACTGTCAAGTGAGGTTGAACAAGAGTATATAATGAGCATTTTTATTTATTTCTTGGAAAAACTGAAAAAGTACATTGGTTTGAACGTTCTTCAAACAAAAGGAACGTGATCCTTCTTTATATCCTGTGAACACCTGACGTGAAATGATTTGGTTATCCCGATCTAATAGGGAGCTAACAACTGGCTAGGGGGAAGAGATAGTCTGACGTCACGCAGCCCCTCTTTGGTTGTCATTTTTCCGCGTAGAATACTGTTTCCAACCGTTAGGGGGGATGAAACTCCAGTAAGAGATAGAAGGGTGTGACGTTTCAGGGTCAGAACTGTTAGCTCCCTATTCCTTATATCGTGTGATAATTGCGAAGTGTTTCGAACATACTTCTTTCTGAAATGAAATGACTCGTTAATCGCTTTACAATTACCTTTGCCATGTGTAATTGGCGAGTTGTTCTGGGTACACGTGGCGATTAAATAATGTTATAATCACTGCAGTAACCATAATAGTGAGTAGCCCCTCGACGAGACTGAATTCTATCTCCATTTCTTCGGTGACCACATTCCAATGCACCTAAACATTTCTTTTATCTCCTTTTAAAATAATGAACGAATTCAAGGTAGAAATGTCAGAACCGGCCGATATTATGGGTGTGTTTGGGAAGCACTAGCCACCCGGAATTTCACTTTAAAGCAGAGTTGATACTAAGAAAAGGGTAGGAAAACCTCAATTACCCTCCCGAAATTAACACCATCCGCCAAGACTGAGAAATGGTATACATTCATGGATCTGGAGGGAATTCTTAGAACCCAAACAAAAATAAAACCACATTTCTGGTTTACAGACCCCCTTTACCTACAAACTATAGAAAATTTCGGAATATAAATACTGAGTAACCAACCCACAAGGGAGAGGCGGCCATTGGGGTATTCTCCCTCGCGCCAAGAAGAGACGCCAGAATGAGCCCGAGTTCACTGCTCGCGGGAGGCTAGCCAACTCGCACTGAATCTAGCGGGGTTTCTTGGCGCCAAGGAGGATACCGCAATGGTACCGTATTTAATTTCCGAAATGGTCTATACGGTAGGTAGCAAGGCGGATTTATAAGAGAGGAGGTTCAGAGTCAGACAAAATGCACGTAGTCCGCAGTTCATAAAATTACACTGTGGCGTTCCCCAGTTACCATGATTACCACGACCCCCTCACGGCAAGAGAGCGTACGTTCTCGCCCATGCGTTCAAGCCCCCTTTTTCTAGCCTCATCAGCTTGTTTATAATTTTGAATATTCCTCGTTTGCAAGAACGATCCCGTGACGTGCGCCTTTACCAACGGCTTACGCGCCGATGCATGTTTTTATTTCCACATTTCCAAAACGAGTCTTCTCTCTTATTCATCCTCCTTGCTTTTAGGGAGCCGGCACAAAAATTTTCCAACACCATCACACCCTTACCCCACTCAAAGTAACGAAGCAAGTACCACTCCATACTACCCCTTAATGCCAATAAGGATGAATACATACATCTCCTTTGCTAATTACCACCTGGTATTATCTATCATTCGATGTTGCTAACAAAGACCAAAATTATTTTGCAATGTGCTAAGGTTGTACAATACCCAACAATGGTCTAAGGCTGTGCAGTGCATGACGCATAAGTTTTTTCTCCTTTCCTAAATCGTAGAAAATGTCTTTAGCCTACCTATTCTCTCCCAAACCTGTCTCGATTTATAGATACAATAGTTTGAAGAGCTACACCCTTCCCTCTTGAAGCTGCCAGTTTAACAGCTCTATGATTAGACACGGTTATACGAGAAAGAATCACAACATTGTATAGAAAACCCTGTTACTAAAGGCTTGTCTATATACATGTACAGGTACACAAACTGGTTCTGATGTG
>JAEQBA010003105.1:68986-251132 GCA_019434445.1 Phalangium opilio | reverse complement strand
TACTGAAGTCAGGCCCGAATAGGGTAATGGCAGTACTACCTATGCAAACGGCATACCTCCTATCTCTTAGCTCAGTGTCATGCCACTACTGGGCGCGTACAGTATCCTCTCTTACAAAAGCGCGCCCAGAGGGAGGGATACACGGTTTTCACCCCTCTCTACCACCATTAGTCTATACACTGTATCCTCAAAAGTTTTTATAAATACGAAGTTTGAAAAATATTCTAACTATTGCGACTGTCCACTTAAAATATCACGATATCCATTTAAAATATCGCGAGTGTCCATTTAAAATATCGCGAGCGTCCATTTAAAATATCGCGAGCGTCCATTTAAAATATCGCGAGCGTCCATTTAAATATCGCGAGCGTCCATTTAAACTATCGCGAGCGTCCATTTAAAATATCGCGAGCGTCCATTTAAATATCGCGAGCGTCCATTTAAAATATCGCGAGCGTCCATTTAAAATATCGCGAGCGTCCATTTAAAATATCGCGAGCGTCCATTTAAAATATCGCGAGCGTACATTTAAAATATCGCGAGCGTACATTTAAAATATCGCGAGCGTCCATTTAAAATATCGCGAGCGTCCATTTAAAATATCGCGAGCGTCCATTTAAAATATCGCGAGCGTCCATTTAAATTTTGCCAAGCGTCCAATAACCCAGTTCAATTTCATTTTGGTTCTCCCAGTGCTACTAAGCCAAGAGGCTGCAGGGAGAAAGGCAGTTCAGTTTGACCATCTTGGCTGACGTAGAATGCCTCACAATCAAAACATGGCCCTGAAGATAAAGCTGAGAGAGGGAGCAACTTCTCCCACCCCAATAATTTCAAACATTATTCACACGTCCTGTTAAATTATCAGTAACGTCCTGGTGTATACGTACTATATAAAAGTCACAAAATGTTTAGTCACTAATCTTTTAGATTGGTCAAACTTAACATTCGATTTTTACCTCATTTTATTTTTGATGTTCATTACCAAACACCACTAAAATAATTATCCTGATAAAACAAAGCATGAATTAAAACCAGGCATGGATATAGTTTTGATGCTTTTTAAATAGTTACCTATCATCTTCATATAAAACAGTTCCGAACACAATTGACTTCATGCGATATGAAGAAAGCTCAATTCGTTTCTTACTAACCGTCTTTCTGAAATCCCGTCCCTAAGAAAGATACCTAACCGATCGCTAAACGCGCCCGGCCCCAAGCCCCCAACCAAACCTAGTCGAATGATTTCTCAATTCCGCGAATTTCCCCTCGCCTATGACTATAACAGCATAGTACAAAAAAAAGAAAAAATTCCAAGAATAAAAGAAGTTCCCAGGTGCGAAAAAGTAAAAACCGCTCCTCGCTGTCACGAAAGAATGAGGAAAAGGGGTGCAAAATGGACTGCAAGGTTTTGCGCTCTAGGCGAGCTTCATTTATATTGATACGTGGAGTCCAGGTTGAGGGGCAAATAGAGTCTTTGTAACCCACGTGACGCGATTCATCCACTCGTAGGGTATGATCCTTTTTTCAAATTTTAGGCCACAGCCCCCAACGCGAGCGCCTTCTAGCGTGCTAGATCGGAAATAAACGTCGCCGACGCTACCTTAACTCACGAATGACTATTTCGCCTGCAATGCCAAACATAAAGATATTTTACCAGAAGCACGCAGGAACTATAATCTGGTGGAATAAGAACGTTTAAGCTAGATTAACGTCCTTACCCGCAATGCGGTATACCACGTCCCAATTGCAATACGAACGCACAAAATATAATGTTCAATAAGTGGCGGAGATTAAATATCAACTTTGAGAAAATAAGTTGACTCGAAGCCTTTAAACACTGTTAGACGGTGCCAGGCTGTTAGCACGTCCTGGTTTATGGTGTAATGTAAAACACAAAATATAACCAAATTTTGTCTCCCATGTTAAACAGCATTGAAGAAATTCCACGCTTTAATTATAATCCAGAAATCAGTCAACATGATGGGAATAATTAAAGTAAGAACGTTTACTCTATTATAATCTCAAAATGCACATTTCAGTGTGCAGAGTTCCAACACTCATTAAAAAATATTTTTTCAATCCGGAATTCCGTGGCCATCTTAGAAAGTGGTAGCCAGTAATTTTTAAAGGATTTAACATTTAATATAATTGTTCACTAACTCTACTAACGAAAAATTCCCCACTTGCTGATTAATTTCTCATTCTCATGAAATAATTTTTTTGGATAGTTGCAAACAGCCTTCACACAGGTTTGGGTTCATAGAGGTATTTGCTAAATTATTATTTTTACTTAACACGTTTTTTTATCGACAGTCACATTTCCATTAGTGACTGAAGTATTATTCTGTTCTAGGACACGGATGTTATGGATTCCGGCATTGAATTATACGATATGTTGAAGGACTGTTTCAGGAAAAGGTTCAATTTAAGGTAGTCTTGTCGAAGTTAACTAAAATCCTGAATACTAATTATTTTACGTTTGTATGAAGCATTGACTTTATTCCTTTTGATCAAGAGCATATTAAGATGCTTCGAGAAGAGGGCGACTTACCAGAGGTGAAAACAATCTTCAAACCCAGTAGCACCTTGTTCCCAATTTAATCTAACCCAAGAGAATTTAAAATTTTCTTTACGTGCTGAAGGGAGGGCTCTATTCTGGACAATGAGTCGGACTGAAGTAAAGGGTAACTGGTCTATATTCCTGCTTCTAAAATTAAATAGATCCCAGCTTTCACACAAAGATTTTTGGGAAAGGGTAGATTAAATCTTAAGGTAGATCATCGGTTTTAAAAATCAACTTTACAAGATTTGAACCGTTCAAGCCAAGACTTGTCGACTCATGAGATTAGTGAAAATCTTAGATGTCGACCGAGGACAAGTCCGGTTTTGAAATGCGCAAGTACTTAAGTCCGCCTTGCACTATGCTTCCCTTTCTGCTGTACTAGCAATTCAACGTGTTTCGGCATGTATAAATATTTCTCGGATAGGCTTAGTACAAAATGTAATAAATTTATTAAATATATTAAAATTATGATGCATAAATTACTTTGGCTATTTGGGTTATTCATTAAAAAATATTGCCACTAATCTACTACTAAATTACGTTCAAACATAAATGTATTAGTAGACTTTCCTAGCCTGGTCGATGAAAAACTATTACAATTCTGTTTATGGTTTTCTTCTTCTTTAGGTATTTGGGTCACAGCATTATTGAAGCATTTACTACATCTTCGCCCGCCACCTTCTTATCTTATCCTCGCCTTTGTTCTAACGATATACAAAAATTTCTAAAACCCTTTCTTTGCCACTCCCTTGGCGTGCAGTCGGTTCGATTGACTTATTTAACTCGGCACGACAATGCGAAACATAAAGTCAATATTCTTCCTTAACAACAAGTAAAAGTCAACACTAAATTTCGAAAGCACGAAATATAATAACCTGCTGGCTGGAAGCAGCAAAGGTAGATAAATATTAACTATCTCGTGAGTTCTACATTTACTTTTACGCCTACCCGTACTTTCTGTTTTTGCAGCGACTTCGGCAATTAATCATGAGAAACAAAAATCGCGTGAATAGTGAAAGAACAAAAATTCCCTTCTGTTCCACGACGTCTTCAAAAGTCTGAATTATAAATCCTTCAAGATGGTTGATATTCGAATAGGAGTAATCGAGGTTGGAATATTTTCCCAGCAAAAATCACAAATGTTTCTTGCAACGCGACTCGATATCTTAAAACTGATATTATACAAGAACGTTTCATTGGTCAATTTTTGTTGTCTAAATGATTTTTTTTCTCATAGGAAACTTAGGAATTTGGCATCGCCAAAAATCGCAACGCGTTCATATCGGAGCTTTTCTGTAAAAGGTTTAACATTAGTTAAAATTCTGTCTCACTTATTTGTAACGAGTTGTCTAAATAATATTTATGCTTCATTTCAAGTGTTGGTTTTGTGCCCGTAACTGCGAAAGAAATTGACCGAAATCGAAACGAGAAAGACATACCACAGGTAATAATAAAAATAGTTTTTTCGGGATTCCTCAGATAAGGTATAACGAATCTAAATGTCAATCGCTTAGCACCCAAATATACAAAAAAATCATTCTCGAATTGACTTAAAACTTTAAACCGTATTCTTTTGGTAGAAAATGGACATTCTGTTTTTCCTATACAACTCGAAAATTTCTTTAAACCTGATATGAAATATCGAATGATGAGCATTTATGATTCGGTGTCGACCTTCATCGTCTCTTCAGTCCCGAAAATGACCAAGACACCATCTCTATCTTTCCTCAACATGGAAGGACAAGTAACGTTAACATTTCAAATGTGCTCCCAAGGAAAACAATAACAATTTCTTTCCACATTAACCCTAGTTCTCGATATTTTGGATGGTGGGTCTTTTGGCAGTGTCGATCCTCTTAGTTTTAGCCACGCCCAAAAATCAAAATAGCCAACCGTTCGTCCTTACTTTTGTCGAAATGATGTGGAAGAATTTCCTATTTTTTTTCTACGAACGTAAGCATATTTCGTCTTTAAATGGTACAAAAATATCCATACTTGAAAACGGACTTGTACTTGTGGTCACAGCGTACAGCCGTGTTGAGAAAGCGATCACTTGGAGAGTGGCAGCCATGTCCTGGCTGATCGCGACCACTTTCATTTTCTTCGAAATATCAGGCAAGTTGAAGTCGGATTTCACCGAGAAGGTCTATGATACTGTGGACACCATAGACGAACTCGTCAAAAAGGATTTAAAAAATGTCTGGTTCTGGGATACCACTGACGAATTAACTTCTTTTCGCAGAAAGGTAAGTGCAAAAATACACCATTCAATCGATTCTTTTATCCCTTCTCAAGAAAGTATACATTACCATTTAAGACTAAGAAAACAGCGTCAACCTTGTTGTTTTAGGATTGAACCAAACATTTTCATCGATTCCTTTATTCTTCAATATACATTCATTTTATAATAATTGAACGATTTAAAAAACTAGAGGAATAAATTTCGTAACTAGGTGAACGTAACCATAACCGAAACTTCAATACTCCCAATTGAAAATGGGGTCATGGGAGATCAGTTCGTCAACGTTGCGAAAAGTCTCGGAAAAAAGATGACGAATAAATTAAAATTCTTGAATTTTTGCTTCTAAAACTACTGGATGATTTAAACAGAACTATAAATTTCATTTCTAGGTCAACGTGTCCATCCCAGGTAGCTCAATAATTCCGATTGTGAGCGCGGTTATCGGAGACGAGTTCGTCAACGTCACGCAAAACCACGGAGACAACAGAAATTTCTTGGTCGTTGGGACTCTGATAATGCAAATTATTCTGCTTGAAATGGAAAATAGAATTCAATACGCTAACAATTACTACTTTTCGCCGTCCATAGACGATCAGCTTTAGGTTTTTGCAGTTTCCTACAATTTCTCAGAGTCAAAGTACATGGAGAAAGCCAACCTGATGTAAGACTAAAGAATCGAAAAGGGTTTTTGTAAATTTCACCTCGTCAATTTCGTTTCAGGATGGAGTTAATCACGGAAAACGACCTCTTATTCGCTCTTATGTATGAAGGGCGCTACGCGATTGATCTCATAAAATGGAAACAACCAGTGGACGATTTGTCTCCGATATCCGTGAAGGAAGTCGAAAGCCTTCTTATTCTGTACTATGTGGGAAACATTAATGCGGTATTGGCTTTAATATTGGAATATGCTTTATTCCTACTGCTGGCTTTGAAGAAGTCCAGAACCGCAGCAAATATCTCAAGACGACGTTCACACCGATTTAATCTTCATTATGGATTCCCTTCACTTACTTTGCACGAGGCATTTCGCTTAGACGCCCGTTGAGGAGAGTAAAAAATATAAATTTCAAACCCCCTAAACTCAACATTGTGAGTGAGAGGGACATTCGTATTTTTCTCTCTGCGCATGAGCCAATTTTCAAACCCACCTCTTGGGATTCCCCGGAGAGATTGAGTTCCTTTTCCCCACGTGACCTATCTCCTTCCACTTTGATTATCAGCCGTTTCACATCCGCCGGTGTAACGCATACCCGGTTTCCAGCTTTTTGGTCTAGTTGAGAATTCCAAATACTTCAGTATTAATGCATGTCCATACTGTAACCATACCTCAAACTTAGACGTTCATACCGTCAGTGAAGTTCGGAGATAACTAGCCTTGCCTAGGCCCAAAAAGCGGGGGTTCTAGAAAGATAAAAAAATTTAAAATGAAATAATTAAAAATCTAATCTTTCAGTTAAATAAAAAACCAATTCTCAATTTTACTGCATCAAGCAAAGCTACTTGAACAAACAAATACCCACAAAAATGGGTAAAAATGCCTATTTTCTGGCCTGATAGAAACTCCGCCATTGGGAGGCTAGTTGTTTCTCGTAACCCCAGCCGATCGACGCGCATCCTGACGATAATAATGAAGTAGAACCCAACGTTACATATAGATATTTAAAGACAATTTTTTTCGCTACTATTTTCATATTTTTTACGTGTAGTAGGCCTAAAACTTATATAAAAACTTTTTAATAATGGTACTCCTTTACTTTAAATGTGACGTATATAGGCTTATGTAACCTTTAAACGCTCACTGTTTGCACAAATTAAATGGGGAACATCTAAAAAAATCATCATCTTATAAAATAATCCCAAGACTTCTCACAAATTGTGCAAATCAGAATCCATCAGGATGTTGAATGGCCAAATATTTTTTAAAAAAAACCTTAAAACCAGAGCTGTGCTAATTAGCTGACAACTAATTGAATTAGAATTAGCAATTAGGGAAATATTTATGAACTAATTAATTAGCCAATTAGCAATTAGACAGAGAAACTAATTCAATTCAATTAGAAATTAGGCATTTATTTATCAAACTAATTAATTAGAATTACTAATTTCTAATATTAATTACTTGTCTAATTAAGGTAAAAAAGAGACCATAAGTAAACATAAAAGTTTAAAAGTGCCCATGGATTTAGTACTTTGGTAATGCAAAGTTTAATGTTTTAATGCCATTGAACAACGGGTACGGAAGCCATGAATTATTCTCGAAAAATGAGACAAGCCTCGAGCCTTCCGTCGTGTTAAAATTAGTCTCATTTCTTCATTTTCTTGCCACAGTTCCTATAATGGACTCCTGAGTAGTAAATACATGCGCACTGCTAATAATTCGAGTAGGTAAAACAGTCGAAATTTCAAAATGGGGCAGTTGCGAACTACGAACTTTTCTAATAGTACTAGTATTCTCTCATGTTTGAGGAGCTGAAAAATTTAGAGTAGCACTAAGGTTTCCTCATCGATATAATAAGGCTTTTTCATATTCAAATAGATGAATCAAGAGTTAATTCCTCGATTTTTTACAACAAATTGGCGTAAAGGATTAATTGAAAATCCAATTGGCTAATTAGTTAATCCTAAATCTAATTAAATTTTAATTAGATAATTACCTTTCCGATTCATACTAATTAATTAGAATTACTTCTCAATTAGCACAAGGTAATTAAAATTCAATTACCATTTTCAATTAGTAAATGTTGCTAATTAATTAGAAATTCAATTAGCTAACTAATTAATTAGCACAGCTCTGATCAAAACTAACAACTTTAGGCAATTCATGGTTTCAATATTCACGCCACAAATTATAAGAATCATTACAAAGCGAAATCTCGAAAAACAAGTTCAAACACGCAAATGATTTTCTTAGCAGTTTACTTCAAATTATTCTGCTGGGTGATACTGCCCAAATTGAGAAGGAACCAAAATACCTGAATGCTTCCCATTACATTTAAGAAGCAATAATAATGAACGTCGAAACAGAAAACTACTACAGAACACCTTTCATGGAAGTAAGTTTAAAGCATTTCATGATTCACTGTTCAAAGATAATGTTACTAGTCCAATCGCAAGGATTTCCTTAAACTAAGATCATTCGCTAGATTAGATTCGGTTGTTGTCTTTCATAAGCTTCAGCTGAGTGCGTTACATTTTAACAGTTATTGCCATATGTTTTTTCGAATGAACAAAGAGAAAATTGGCTACATGATTAAATTCCTGCACGTTCTTCAAATATTTGACAATATCAAGTAATTAAGCGTTATGTTATTGGTCTGCTTTTATGCTTTTCGTAATAACCGCAATCATTGACATCTTTTTCAGCGTTACTCTTATCCCGAATGCGGATGAGTTTTGGGAGGCGAAAGTTAATAATTCGTGGAATGGTCTTCTAGGAATGCTCAAAAGAAATGTATAATTCCAAATAAATTCTGAACCAAGAATTCATTCTCGATACTGAGAATATGTTAACATGGCTTTATCTTCTTCGTAATGAAATTTCAAGGTTTTGCTGTAAGGGTGGAATTGAACGTTATGTCATTTTCAAATTAAATTTTCGTGAAAATAATTAGCTGTTAGTCTTATTTGAAGATTAATTGAATTAGAATTCAAGCCTTGCCATATTCTTATAGCAATACGAGTTAGTTCTTGGTCAACTTCTTTCAACAATAATTGAGTTCACGTTTCGAATACACAGGAGGGAGATATTTCGCTAATACCGATGGTATTAACCACAGATCGTTTCAATGCCTTTCCATCTTCACACCCATTTTTGACTTCGAGGCTCCAAGTATTATTCGGAACAAACCAAGCAAATGAAAACGATATTTTCTCTGTTGTCACTAAATGGGTAACTAGTCTTTCCTAATTTCCACATAAAATTTTAATGAGACGTCAAGTTTCACTTTCCTGAAGTTTATCAGTAAACAGGATCAAGCTTTCTATTGTAGATTACACTGGAAATTCTCTGCAAAAATATGTTTCGTTTGGTTTATAATTTTATGCATGTTGAAGCAGTTGACTTATGTGTTTAAATCTAAAATATCTAGATAATTGTGGCATCCGTTGGTGTCATTCTGCTGATTTACATGATAGGGACACTAAACTCTAAATTCGGGAATTTTAAATCGGAACTTCCCTTCATGTTTTTGCTGCAATGCCTTCTGGGAACGAGTAAGAAATAGAGTAAGACTATTCTCATTTTATAACTGAAATCAAATTCAATCTCAGGTCCTCAAAGTTTGAATTGCAACGGAGTTTCTCGTTTTCTTTCTGTCTCATGGAGTCTGGCGTCTTTCGTTCTATTGGATTTCCTGTCTTCGGAAATGACGTCACAGTATTCGAGTAAATTGGAAGCGCTTACCTTCGACACCATCGACGATGTATTTCAGTTTCCTAATGCGAAACCTTTGCTAATAAAAAACGGTGCAGTTACCAGTTTCATTCAGGTCAGGTTAATATAAGAATTACACGACACTCAATCGATAAATAAAAGTCCCTCGTTGTTGTCCTCTTAAACCTATTTAATTTATTTTCGATTTAGAAAAATGCATTGATTAACATGGCATATGCGGAAGTAGTAAAGCGAGCTTTTGCGACCGCAGATTTATGGCATCTGACATATGACACTTTAGTGGAAAATGACGACATTCATTTGGGAATTGAAAATCGAGAAAGATTTATAATTTCTGAGAATGTTCTTCGCTGGAACGTAATAAAGAGAAGATACGCCGAGACTGGAAGATGGAAAATGAAACTAAGCCAGCCTTTAGCGATAACCCACTTGGTGTTGTAGTTCAAGAAAAATATTTCGCCAACTTTTATGAAGACCATCAACAGAAGGTTAGTGTCCCCTACGAAGTTTTACGTTTATGGTCAAACTAATTTCAGCATATTTGACAGAATGCGCCAACTGACCGAGGGCGATGTCTTCGAGGATCTGAACCCATCTTTGAAAAATAAATTGCATCCATGTCAGAAAACGGAAACCCCTGATGCGTTCGTCGTCATCAACGTCTCCGCTTTCATGGGCATTTTTCGCGTCTGTTTCTTCGGGTTCTCCGCATCCCTTATCACTCTCGTTCTTGAAATATACGTTGACATGTTAAAAAGTTAACACGGTAGCGCCTCACCTTACCAGAGTCTGACCTTTGGAATGACATTACTACTACAAATATTATAGTGCCTAGAAAAGCATAATCATCACCAACAAAATCGCTTTTTGACCTTTCTCGGGTCTACTGAATATTTTAAGTACTGCAATAATTAAAAGATGTTAGTCCGCTACATCATTCTCCACTGAAATTCATATAGGGTCCTTCAACTGCGGTCCGAAAGCACAAAATGTACTTTTAGTTTGTAAATAAACTTATTTGATTAATTGCATTAAGTATCAGTTTCTTATTAAAACAAACCAAAAGTAACAATTAAAACACCTTGGATCCAAAATTTAACATTTAGGGACTTTATCATCAACAACCCGACAATGAAAAAAAAACCCATTATTTCCGCTCTGTTTCCATTAGAATTGAAGTAAACAAGATTGATGGTTCGAAAGGGTATAATATTCACTCATGCCACAAATTAAACGCAACCCCACAAAGGCTCGGAAAATAAGGTGAAACACGCAAAACAGTTTCCTACGACTGCGCTTTTTAATTCTTTGCCTGAGTGCACTCGGAATGCGAGAATCGATCCTTACAAGCTAATATAAACTCGCCATCAAAATAATTCTGCAGTTTAACATCCACTAGTGAGCGCTAACTTGAGAACGAGTTTAAGGAAAAATACTTCATACGTTTGCAATTTATGGGTTTTTTTTTGCATAACTGCACCAAGAACAACGAATAGTATTGAGTTCAAAACCAACTATACTGCCCCTTTAATTGAAGTAAGTCTCAAACATTTAAGTGTAAAATACTTTGTTAAGGCTCGTTTGCATGTGCGCGAGAATTAACCTTAAAGCGGAGAGTAGAAGTTGAAAGTCGAATCTTTTTCTCGTGCCTACAAAAATCGCGTCTGCCAAAAGCGTTTGTTCCCGCTGCTCCACCGGCTCCTTCGTTTACATACGAGCTAGGCGGTAGCATGAGCCTAGATTGCAGAGTTGTCTTTCATTCGGAAGTAAACAACTAAAATGGCGTCGACTGTCGTTAGTTTACTTCTGCTTAAAAAGAAACTATTGCTTCTCAGTAGGTAGGAAATGGGCGTTCTAACTCAGTGGTATTCAACGGTATCGACGCCATTTTTTTTTCTGGGCGCCATTTTTTTTTCTGGACCCCATTTTTTCTGGGCGCCATCTTGTTTTTCTCTGACGTCATCGTTTCTTCTCGGCGCCATTTTATCTCTGACGTCATCGTTTCTTCTCGGCGCCATTTTTTTATTTGAATTTGAAATATCTAGATACGTGAATAGACACGTTGCCGGCGATAAACAAAAACCGATAAGAAATATGGAATCTTTTATCGATAAGATATGTTTCCACGTGGTAGGAAAATTTCCAGATAGTAAACTAGAACCGAAACTAGAACTTTTTATCGATAAGATATCTTTCCAGCGTGTCGGGGACGGGGTTGTTCGGCGGGGTAGCGATGATGGGCTCCGGCTGTTGAGCCTCTTCCGCTTATTCAAAGTTCTCCATGAAAGCGTGGAGATAGGCGCTTTCCTGAGTGCTCAGGGGGTCCAACGAAGGTTCCGGCTCCGGGCCATTAACACCATCCATGAAGGAATGGATGTCGGCGTTTTCTTGAGTGCTCAGGGGTTCCAGGGTGAGGTCGTAGTCAGGTTCATTAACGTCATCCATTAGTTTATGGATAGCGGCATTTTCTTGGGTACTCAGGGCAGGCAAGGAACTTTCAGGATCGTTTCGGTCTTCTACGTGGGGTTCCACGGCGGACGTGGAGGGTTCGGATGTAGAGAGCTTAGATTTTTTAGCTGAGACATCTCTATCACCTTCAGCTCCACGCTTCGTTCGTGACGGACTACTACTTTCAGCTAAACTACTACTATGTTTTCTAGCTATGTGATTATTTAAAATATCACGTCTAATAAACGTTTGCGAGCAAACGGAACATGGAAAACTAATTTTCTCATGTTTTTCGCGTTTATGTCTAAGAAGACTACAATTCTTAGCATATTTAGCGCCGCAAATATCGCACATAACCATTATGACTAGTTTAACTTTAAAGAAAATAAACTAAGAACTTACTATCTGGAGGAATATCTCAGAGTCTGGTGGTATTCTGTCAGGGATTAGCTGAGGAATGGTATTGATGTATAAAATTCCCAGCTATTTATACTATTTCTAATCAAGCCCACTGAGGGTAGAGTTCACCAAACCCGAAACCAACATGTTTAGTATTTATCTAGTATATCGTCATTTATAATCAACCTCTGATCTTTATTGACTTTTACCAATCTCACTCACTTATCAGAGACCGTCTATTACAATTTATCTAGTATATCATCATTTACTGTTTAAATAAACTATACCCTCTCAGTACTTATCACTTTACATCTTCTTATCATGTATCTGGATTTTAATCAAATTGCCCCAATTTGTTTGTTTTTCCATATGTTTGTGTTTAACCAGTGTGTTTATGACCTTTATGGTACTATCTTTTATCTATGTATATTTAATAGTAGATTTAGCAATACTACCCAGTTCAGAGATTTAAAGATTGGTAAACGACATTTATGGGGTCAACTTCTATCCACATTTGCTTAGGAATAGAGTTTGGAATGTTGCAATATTCAGGGTTTTTAAGATTGGTATATTTGTTTGTTTTTCCATATATGTATGTTTTACCAAAGTGTTTATGAGCTTTATGGGGTCAACGTTTATCTATATTTGCTTAGGAATAGAATTTGTAATGTTGCAATATTCAGGGTTTTTAAGATTATTCGTGGAAACTTCACGAATAATTAATTAGGCCTAATTTAAACTTTCTTATTTATTCATTATTAATGATAAGTCTTAAATATTTTTCCAGTGTTTATTCACAAACTTAGTTTTAAATTACATACTACTATTGTAGCTATTCTTTTACAAAAATCCAAACTTAAAAATGTAGAATTATTAAACAACTGAGTAATTAAATTAATATTCAAATTATTAGCAGCATTTTCGTAATGTAAATTCACACGTACAATCCAGTCCATAGTCACGCACTCGTGTTGCAGCTGAGATCCGTGGGATATGATACAACCGTTGCAGGCATCCTTTATGTACTTGGTCAGTTGCTGATGAACAATTTCGTTCACCTCCGAGGACACTCGTTTGGCCGCGTTTAGAAAGGTTACCACTTGATCATGTTTCTCCAAAGGTTTCCCTCAAAGGACGGCTCCAATGACGAACCCGTTCTTGGTCGGGTAGAGATTTCCATAGTTTACCCCACTTCCGGCCTTCATTTCACGAATGTTGAGTACTTTCCAATCCTGATACATCTTCTGGTCGATACGTTTCAGGTTCGACCCATCAAAGGACAGAGATAATGGCGTAGCATCATCATTCTGGAAATAGTGGGTTACTTGCTCTCGAATTCTATGGAGTGGATAATATTCAGCCTCTGTCAACGTGATGCCTGTTGAACCGTCTGTTAGCACTAGTTTAACCCTACAGTCAGGAGTAACCGAGACTGACTTTGTAGATGAAATTTCGAAGATATTGCAAGTATCCCTAATTATAGAAAAATAAATTCCACATTTTGAGAATAAAATTAAACCTATCTCTTGATTTAAATAACTATAATCATACTCTATATATAATTAATTCCGAATAATGGAAATAAAGAAAACTCGAGAGAGTGTACTTACATTAGCGTAGAGTTTCGTGTTGCTTAATTCCTTTACTGGGGTACTTTAGTTCCTGGAGAGACCTTATTTAGCCGTAAAATGATCTTATCACCACGTAACTTATTTGAAGTTACCATTGAATTTTTTAAATCTCAATTAATTTTTTTAAATTTCAATTACTTTTTTGAAATTTCAATTACTTTTTTGAAATTTCAATTACTTTTTTGAAATTTCAATTACTTTTTAAATTTCAATTACTTTTTTTAATTTCATAACTTTTTTAAATTTCAATTAATTTTTTTTAATTTCAATTAAATGTAAAAGTTAATTTTATTTTTATCTTTTTTAATCAAAATCTTTCTTTTTGCGGATTTTTCCTATATTCAGTGAATTTAACATGCATTGATGTTCCTTACTAAGAAATTAAGTTTGGAATTACTTAATTCTCACAAAATATTATAATAATAAATAAAATAATCTTACATTGTCAACCATTTTGGGGTATCTTTCCTCCGTGAAGCTGGGGTTTAGATTTAGCACTACTCTCCTTATCCAGTTTGTATGCTGCTCTCCTTTAAATTCTATTTCATGTTGAGTTTTAGAAAGTGCCAAAGGTTCACTGGAAGTAGACTGCTTGGAAGTTGTTTCTTTTTCTACGACACAAGAACCACTTGGTTCATCGGAAAGAAGTTTGTCTATTTTATCAATAAAACATGAAATTATAGATACTGCCATAAGTTTATAATGCCTCTAAGTACTCATATCGCTTCCACTTCTATGGCAATAGTGTTTGTCTGGCTCCCTTTAACGAAACCCTATTCTCTTTCCGTATCATTTATCACCTCAACTTCAATACAAAATTGTACCGCCTAGCCTAGCGTTTCTTTTATCCCTTTTAGAATGTTTCAGGACTGAAACCGCCTCTATCTCACGAGAGAGAGAGGGATTTGGGGTTGCTTAAGTAAAATTCGTTCCCCCCCAGTGCCTGCCTATACGAAACGTAAAACTCTCCTTTATTCCACTGGATGATTTTTTTTTCGTCTCGACCGCTTGGTGGCTGCACCGCGATAGAAATTTCAAAATTTTCTCTCTTCGGATCTTAGCGCTATACGAGTTCTGACGTCACAGTAGCCTGCAGAAGATGCCCAGTTGTAACCCGTATTTGTGTACTTAGAGGCATTATAAACTTATGATACTGCCATTATAAATGAGTGGATTTTTCGCGAATATGCTGCCAAATTTCAACTTTACTCTCAAAGTATTTCTTTGCTTAAAAATTTATCTCTTCAATTACCTTCGTCTATGTCTTGTATGTTAATTTTTTCTAGTCCCGCCTTCAAGTGGTTGACGGCAATTTTTTCTTTTTTCGAATATTCGTTTATTTTTACGATTGGCTTTATACGAATCGATAAAAATTTCATTATTATTTTTGGCAGCTCGTTATAATCCGGATCACCGTTTCTAAAGAAATGTTTGTAATGGTTAATATAACATGCTTGAATTTAGTGTAGTGTAAGGTGTTCAATGAGAAAGGCGATTTCGACTGCCTGCTCTTATAATTTCTGGCCTCTGGGAATGGTTGGTTCCATATCCCGTATGTCCATTTATCTCTCTTAAATGGGCAGTCGAATAAGTCTTACCCTTGTTACTAACTTTTATATAATTTCATCTAGAGAAATTATGTCAAATGCTAAAATTAAAACAAGAACCAATTCTATTATATTAGCACACACAAATGAAACTCTTGACCAAGCACCCACAAATGGGATTCTTATCGAAGCGCTTGATACTTACAGGGAAAATCCTCTACAGTCTGCTTGATGAAAGTAATTAAGTTATTTTGACCAGGAGATGGTAAAGGCGTTAGTAAAATAACTTCTCTCTTTTCAAGTTTTGTGAGTAGCAGAAGGCTATATATTTTCAGGTTGGTTATAATCGAGGATTCTTTTGTTCGAGCGTACTGTAAAAATTCCCACATTTTATTGTACATATATTTAAGTTTCATTAGCAACACTTGAAAAAATTACTACCCTTTTTAACTCTATGTTCCCAACAGAGAGAATGATTCTTTTTCCGGGTATTCTGTCAATCACTCTAGATAAATCTTCCAATTTTGGGCGGTGCATGGCGTATCCAATTATTTGATTTCTAATATTTGCACGGTTGTTCTGTATAGCTTCGTAAATAATAATTATATTAAAAACCTTCCAAATTAACCTTTATAACTTGTTAGTTAAATAATTAAAAATTTCCAACTTAAATTTTACAATGATAAAAACAAGTGCGGCTTCTTATTGGTCCTTAACAAGCTGGTTAATAATCTACACAATAATTTTACCTTGCGAATGACACGAACCAATTATAAGCCTGAAAGCTCTAGGCACTGCTCTCTCAAAACTATCTAAATTGTGCTTGTTGCACCATCGATTTACTTTTAAATTTTCTAGGATCAAGTTCAGATTACCCGGCGCTTGTAAAAGTTCAAATAAGTATATATTCGTGTTCAAGACAATTGAAAAAAAAAGAAATGTAAATTAAGCCCAGGGTTAACGTTTTCAAAATTTTTAAATAGCTAAAACAATAATTTGAAGTTTCAGAACAAGAATAAAGACTTCATTTTGTTTAAAAGTCCGTGGTAACCCGCACTTATACCACTTTCTAACATTTTGAATGCCATTGAACATTTCAGAAAAACGAAAGGGGTTCTGAAGGGTAAAAAAAACACCGCGATAGTAAGAGGCTGTGCTTCAAGGCCCAATATCATGCTTATCATGCAATGCTATAACTAAAGCAACAATGAGACATAACTGTGTCGTTTCCTTCAGCATATAGTCAAACATTATGTAAAATGATACTTTGATATTTTTTGGTTTATATCCAGAATGTTAACGGACGATTGTTACGCTATTACCCCCTTGAACTACAGCTTACTCATGCATTTTTAAATAAAGAAATGATTTTCTACTTAAAACTATTTACTTTCTTGATAGCCCAGACGCTTCAGCAATTCAAGGGATACGTAGTCACCCACCACCACAAACCCCAGGAAATTTGGAATGTCACCTAAATAATCAAAAATGAATGCAAGCAAGTCAATATCATTGTTTAGCTGTTGCTCAAATATGTACAATTTCTCTGTTGTTTCATAAGATTTTGATCAAATGTCATGTCACTATTTTTGCGTTAAAACCGTCCGGCAGCTTAGTGATAGAAATATATTACGTTGTTGTTGAGAAAACAAATAATACCAAAAAAATCAAAAATCTATAGCGATAAATAGTATGTACTTTCCGTATAAGTGACTTTCACGGGGAAAAAAACTAACATAAAAATCAAGGTTGGGATGGGGTCGTGGGATTTTACTTTTATAGCGAAAAAGTCACACGGTATCAACCCTTCATCTCTAAATTCTATAAAATTAGTTTCAATGATAACAGTACATTTCTTACTGAACATGTTTTTAAAACCCAGGACTCTGACATCTCCAATATCTACAAAAAATCTGACATTTTTCAATGAGAGTAAATAATTTCAATCTTTCATGGTCGCATGCCCATCAAACTAAGAAGCTTGCAAAGGCAAATTACGCTTCCTTATATTAAGTTTTATTCATCCTGCTGCATGATGAAAGAGAGACAATAATTCTTACTTGCGCTTTCCATTTCATTTCCTTCATTTTTTTTCAAACTTTTCCTACAAAAATTCATAGAAATTAAATTATTAGTATAGGTCGTTTACAGACATGGAGGATTCAAAACATTTACACGTGAAGGTCGGGCTCCCTGGAGGACAATAGCAGACCGGCTTTTGTCCTCTAGTTAGCCAGGCTTCACTGTGCAAATCATATGACTACTCCATGCGAGTAAACCATCTTTTCAAAAATATATCCAACGTTACTCCTCGAAGGTATATACATAGTTTACACTCATGGAGAATTCCTGACATTAACACAAGGCAGACGATTTTACACACTTAAGTTGCCTGGTCTCCTTGTGCAAATGGTATGAATCCTCCTTGCGTGTAAACTATGTATTAATTAAAAGTTTGAAAAACAATATTGAAATGGGATAAAATCAATCTTTTGACCACTAATGAAAAGCTTTCATTTTTTTAAATCAGATAGAACCTAAAATTACGTTTTCAAAAATGTATATATATTGATAGTTTTAATAACTGAACTCTTTTTAATTAGTTTTTAAAAGTATTAGTTTTCGGCACCGCTCCGATCACTGCCCCCTCTACAGTCGTTTGGCAAAAACACGAGCGAAACACCTACATTACCCCCCTACCCTCCTCTCCCTCGGAGGTACAGTAGATTTACTCCTAAAAGTAGTTTTCATACTATTCTGCATTTTCGCCAAATTAATATAACTCATTTCGATACGGGGATACTTTGAAAGTTATAAAGGAAGGTAAATAGTTTCACTGTAATTTTGGTGTTCAAAGTAAGAGTTTTAAAAGGTTTAATAACAAATGAAAATGTGTTGAAGCTTAGATTAGGGCCATTAGGCTAAAATAAAGCCATACCATTATTATATATGGAAGCTAAGCCTTTGCCAAAATAGCGTAAAAATGTGGTGTTTTGGACATTACCTGTGACAATTTTGACAAATCGCTATCATCCTTACTCTACAACGTAACCAAGAGTTACGAGAACAAAGGATAATAAATATGAAAAATCAGAATTATGTTTACAAACGTCTTCTCAAATATGCGCTGCTTCCACAATACAAAAAGAAACAAAAAATCCTACTGCAGAAGCTAAAATCGGTGGAAGCATTCCAGTTTTTTCCCTACCAATAGGATCGCATCCCGTATTTATTTATTTATTTATTAAACACTGTTCGTGAAGCCAGCAGAGTGGCTTGTGTACGAACATCGGACACAAAATGAGATGTGAGACAGATTAAGTAATGAATAAAGGGCTAAGAAACATTGTAGTATAATATATGAGATTAAGTAGACTAACAGTATAAAATTATAGGAACATAAAGGAGTAGAATAAACATTAGTAAGGGGGAATAATCAGAACAAACAAAAAAAATAAATAACAAGACGGCTGAAGGGCTCGTAATAGTAGCCATATCGTACGAGAGAATAGCCCCTCTATACCCTACCCTAATGAGTGGATAACCCCTCTGTACCTTACCCTAATGAGTGAATAGCGCTATCTTTTTCAATGCTTAAATGATTTACCGTGCATAAAATCAGAGTGAATAGCCCCTCGATTCCCTACTCTAAACAGTGATTAAATTATAACCGTATAAATTTACTTGTGCTGTAATTCTAATAATTCGGCGAATCGAAGAATTGATAGTTTTAAGTGATAATCCAATCTCCTCGATGAGTTTACAACATAGACTTATGCCGATGCACACTTATCGCATCTTATAAATTTCTAACAAGGACTTATGCCCAGAAACCTTTGAAAGAGAAAGTTTAGTTATAGTGATTACGCATTTTAGTGATTATCCCCTCGAATTACCTTTAGCAATGCTAAAATGATCAAACGCATAACGCTCATTTAACACTATGTTAGCTATATCTAAACCCACATTTGAATTAACCGCCAAAACGTTCAAGTCAAACATAACATAGATGACGATAGCTACCGAACGAGAACGAAACACATAAGGAGCGCGGTAGGAAACGGGGAAAATCGTTATCTATTTAATTAGCACATACATTAAAAGAAAATAAATATAAAAACCCCAAACATACAAATTCATAAGTATCCGACCCCACAGATAAAAATTCAAAAGTTTCCGACCCCACAGATGAAGAGGTACCCCATCCCACATTACCCCGACATTTTAGAGATAAGAATAAATAATAAAAAAACTTGGAGTTTCTATCTAGTCTCTATGGTTCATTGGTAGAATGGCTGTCTACTACGCCAGCGACCCGGGTTCGATTCCCGGGTCTGACCTGAAAAATTTTTCATTAAAATTAAATCTCTAACCGAGCCCAGTAACCCCTATTTGTGGGTTGTGGTATTATAAAGTTCCTTTTAAGCTAAAATATAACGATAACGATAGCGAAAACTCCGGCCACTACTGTTACTACTACTACGGTTCGGGTCAAACTAAGAGCCTCATCGTATACTACGATATGGCTAAAAATTGAACTAATCGAGGAAAGAGCGAAAATGGTTCGAGAGTTTGCGGCGGAAAGTGGCTTTAATAGATAGGGTGACCAAGTCTTCAGGCAAAGAATTCCAATCGTTAATGGCGGTACAAGTGAAGTGGGATTGGCGGGCTCTAGGCTTAGCTAACTTTTTGGAGTGGCAACGGGTACGCAAATCGGAATGGCGGGTGAAAAAAACCGAGAAATCCAAATCAAGTTTCAGGTGGAAGAAGTCCTGAACTAAACAGAGATTATTGATACGGTGTCTTGTGGAGACAGGGTCAATGGCGAGAAGGGACAGGCAGGCAGGGGCTGGCTTTTTACAAATATTACTAGTGAGTTTGGTGAAGGCGTTTTGAGCTTTCTGCAAGACCTGTAGAACAGTGGAGGTGTGAGGCATCCAAATAGGGGAACAATAGTCAATTATGGGGAGCGCGAGGGAGTTATATAGGGTTGCGACCAATTTGGGAGATCGAAAGTGTAAATTGCGGCGAATTAGACCAGTCAGGCTACGGAGTCGCTTGGCAACCTTGTTAGAGCGTGCAGTAGTTTTGAGGAGAGGATCAATTAGGACCCCGAGGTCTCTTTCGCAATTAGTGGTGTTGATGCAGTGACCGTTGATGGTGTAATTGAATAGCGGCACACTTCGCGACGTTAAAGATGAGGCCATGGGCTAAACCCCATGCAACGACAGCATCAAGGTCGTGTTGAAGGGCAAGGCAATCAACCGAGTCGCGGATGGGACGGTAAAGTTTGGCATCATCAGCAATTATGAAAATGGTTGAGTTAGTAACCGCCGATGGCATGGAATTAATCAAGACATTGAAAAGAAGAGGACCGAGGATAGAGCCTTGGGGAACCCCATTATCGATTCGTGCCCAGGCGGACGCGTGACCCTGAAGTACAACGCGTTGTGTTCATGCAGCGAGGTAGTTTGCGAGCCACGCGTGCGCCAAACCAGCAATACCGGCAGTACGAAGCGCTGAGAGGAGGGCTGCTTGGGGAATCGAGTCAAACGCCTTACTAAAGTCCAAATATAAGATATCGACGGAGAAACCATCGTCTAGCCATTGGGTCCAGTCATTAGTGGCACACAGTAAGTTTGTAAGGCAAGAACGGCGGGGGAGGAAACCATGCTGGGCCGGGGTGAAGAAGGAGATACGATCAAGGAAGGATTTTAACTGTTCATGGACCAATTGTTCACATATTTTGGAGACTTGGTTAAGGGAACTAATGGGGCGATATTGGATGGGTCTGTTCTGGAGCCCTTTTTGTGTATGGGCGTCAAGTTGGCTTCTTTCCACACCGTTGGAACACGACTCGTGTAAAAAGAATCTCACCAAAAACATCTCTGTAAAAATATGCCAAGTTGTTTGGCCTTAAAAAGAAGTGAGATCTAAAATACGGCCAAGTTATTATCTCCAGGTGAACCAACATTTTATTCGACTTAAAACTTCTCAAGAATGTTTTTCTGACTTGGCCATTTGCATATCAAGGGTTCGTTTAATTCCAGATATGGATCGAAATTAAAATATTAAATCAAATTGGTTAAATATTCTTGATAAGCCTTTGTGGTTAAACTTGTAATTTCCGTTATTAACCTTCACGGGTGCAAAGAAGAAGGATGCAAGTTTGGAATGCTAATGGCCAAGTCAGAAAAACATTCTTGAGAAGTTTAAAGTCGAATAAAATGTTGGTTCACCTGGAGATAATAACTTGGCCGTATTTTAGATCTCACTTCTTTTTACGGCCAAACAACTTGGCATATTTTTACAGAGATGTTTTTGGTGAGATTTCACTCCTTTTTGTACGTGCATGTTCTTGTAGATTTATAGAAGTAGGATTATGAAGTGAAATAAACATTTCTACTTTTAGATTTTTATTTGTTCTTTCCAAGAGTTTTACTTGGCTTTGCCTTTTTCAACTTTTTTGCATTCAACTTTCTTTTTTTTCTCAGGCTGTGATAATTGTTAACCGTATTTCTATTCGAAGAACACAATATTGTGGCAAGTAACACTTTTAATCAACAGAATAGATTTAAGAAAAACTAAATGAATCAAAACACGCTTAGAACCATTTCAGACGAAATGAAAAGGAAATGAGTAAAAAATTTAATTACTAAAACATTATGTAAAAAACATAAATTTTGCAATAATACGAAAGAATCATATTAGTAAAAAATATTAATATTAAAAGACGAAAAAATTAAATTATAATGTCCTATTACGAGGGGATATAAATTATAAAACCCCCATTTCAGGGGCTAACAGGGGAAAATTCCCGCTTTTGGGACTTTTTCCTTTCTTCGTATGCTTAGTGGTACAAGTATGCCAAATTTAATCATTCTAGCACCACCGGAAATGCCCTAGAGGTTTAGATGATGACTCTAATTTTAAACCCCCATTTCAGGGGCTAAAAGGGTGAAACTCCCGCTTTTGGGACTTTTTCCTTTGCTTGTATGCTTAGTGGTACAAGTATGCCAAATTTCATCATTCTAGCACCACCGGAAATGCCCTAGAGGTTTAGATGATGACTCTAATTTTAAACCCCCATTTCAGAGGCTTAAAGGGGGAAACTCCCGCTTTTGGGACTTTTCCCTTTGCTTGTATGCTTAGTGGTACAAGTATGCCAAATTTCATCATTCTAGCACCACCGGAAATGCCCTAGAGGTTTAGATGATGACTCTAATTTTAAACCCCCATTTCAGGGGCTAAAAGGGTGAAACTCCCGCTTTTGGGACTTTTTCCTTTGCTTGTATGCTTAGTGGTACAAGAATGCCAAATTTCATCATTCTAGCACCACCGGAAATGCCCTAGAGGTTTAGATGATGACTCTAATTTTAAACCCCCATTTCAGGGGCTAAAAGGGGGAAACTCCCGCTTTTGGGACTTTTCCCTTTGCTTGTATGCATAGTGGTACAAGTATGCCAAATTTCATCATTCTAGCACCACCGGAAATGCCCTAGAGGTTTAGATGATGACTCTAATTTTAAACCCCCATTTCAGGGGCTAAAAGGGTGAAACTCCCGCTTTTGGGACTTTTTCCTTTGCTTGTATGCTTAGTGGTACAAGTATGCCAAATTTCATCATTCTAGCACCACCGGAAATGCCCTAGAGGTTTAGATGATGACTCTAATTTTAAACCCCCATTTCAGAGGCTTAAAGGGGGAAACTCCCGATTTTGGGACTTTTCCCTTTGCTTGTATGCTTAGTGGTACAAGTATGCCAAATTTCATCATTCTAGCACCACCGGAAATGCCCTAGAGGTTTTGATGATGTGTCAGTCAGTCAGTCAGTATCATAATGTGTCATTTTCAAATAGGATTATCACAGAAACCAAATGAGTTAGAAAGCTGGAAGCTGGAGGACTTCCTAGGATTAACACTGTGCCCTTGAGGTGCAAATATGAGTGGTGTACTATTCCCCAGTTCCGAGTTAAGAGGGGGTCAGATTCGTAATAAGGAGATAAATGGGAAGGGACAATGTTGACACATGGTGCCGCAAAAGGTTTGGATGGATACCGTCGGAACCGGGGGATTTGCAAAAATTCAATTTGGAGAGGAGTCGCGTAATGTCGCAAGGGTCGCACACGAATGAGTTGAGAGTTTGAGGAGGGGCAATAGGGATAAGGGGGACCGGTATGCTAGGGCAGGCTAAGGACTGAACTGTAGTGGCAAAATAGTCGTTGAGAACGGTAGCAGCTTCGGAAACTGTGGTTGTACGAGAACCATCTGGATAAGTTAGTTGGAGGAGTTTGAAGTGACATTTGCGGAAGCTATTTATCTGGGAGTAGAAGGACTTTGGGTTATTATGAATAAGCCGTACGAGTGAGTTCTCATAACGACGCCGTTCAATGCGATAATGTGTAGTGTGTGCGTTGCGAGCCGCACAATAGTCGCCACGAAGTTTTACCAATATGGATGAGGAGGCTGCACGTTTCTTGGCATTACGTAGACGAAGCCAGGCCTTGGCTTTGTAAGAGCGATTTAAGTAGGTGCACTGAGCTACGGAGACAGTTACACGTGGTTTAGTGAGTGGGACAAAGGCCTGAATACCGTAGTTTAGAACATTGTGAAAGACGGACCAATTGGCATCAATATCAGCCTGACACAAAAGGAGGGACCAGTCAATCTTAGACAGATAGTGGCCAAACGCGGCATAGTCCCCCTTAAAAAAATTAGGTTTAGGAACGAATAAGGGTTTAGCATTCGCTAAAACAATATTAAAAAGCATGGAACCATGGTCACTCTTTCCCACGGGGGGTAACAAAGTAGGCGTATGAACTAAATGCACATCGGAACTAAAAATGAGATCAAGTACATTATCAGTACAGAATGCTCCGCCATCGCGAGTGGCAAAGTTAACAATCTGAGTCAATGAGGTAGACTTTGTGATATCACAGAATTTCTTTGTGAAATGGCAGGCTCCTGCTGATGGCGTAGAGGTAGACCAATCGATGTTTGGGTAGTTAAAGTCACCAAGTGGTAGGAACAACTCTAGTTTTTCGTATCACAATACTTGACTATCACAGTAAGGAACTTGAGCAGCAGTTCGTGGTTATTATACATTGCATTTTTAGAGCGGTACACGAGACAAACTAAAACCGAGAAGTTGGGCTGTGTCACTAGGACAAGCAAAATATTTAAGCCCTCCAAATGAGGAGTTAAGTTATCTAAGCCAATGTCTTGGAATAGAATCTTACAGGCCGTAAGGGACGAGAGTAAATAAAGCGCGACATCACCGTAAGCACTTGAAACGCGATCTTGACGGTAAAGAGTTAGACCCGAAAGGGGGCACTCACTGTCTAGGACGTCTGGGGACCACCAAGTTTCGGTAACATCGACCTGGGAGAGGCCATGTTGCGATACTAACAATGCAAATTCGGAAAGCTTGTAACGAGTATTTAGACTACGGACGTTGGCGAGTAAGGCTGAGGTGAGGCCCAAGTTGAAATGGGGAGCGGTAGGGGGAAGTGAGGGAAGAACGACGCGATTAGGGGCTAAGGCTCGAAGGCATTGTAAATAGAGGGACGGGCTTGGACGAAACGGCGAGGCGCGGGGGTGGAGGGATGAACCTTTACACGCCCGGTAAGTTCGAAATGCCGGAAGAGGATGCTGGAAACCGAAACGAGGAGGAGCATAGGGATTCCATCCCACAGGAGGAGGGTACTGATGAAAGTCAATAGGGGCGCGCAGTTGTGGGACACCGACCGGATGAGCATTCGGGCTTGAAAGCGGGGCATAATGCGCCACTGAAGAGGGGTGCGGCGCCATGGGAAGCATCGGCGAGGTATTCTGGGAATCAGAAGTGCGGGATCCGGAAGACTCATGGTGAGGACGAGGTTGAGGTCGAGTGGCGAGCGGGGCTCGATGGTGGGGAAGGCGAACTACTTTGCAGTTTCGGACCGCTAGATCAGTTTCGCCATTGTCTACACGTTGCTTAAGTTCAGCTCTGGCCGCGGCATGTTTGGAACGCTGTTTAGGAGTATAGTCAGTTCAACGGAGAAGCCAGGGTCCACAGCCTTACGCTGACGTATGTGGGAGTAAATCAAACCCTTGTGGCAGGGCGAAAGGAGAATAACCTTAACAGGCCTTGGGCGAGCACCTGCAGGGGGCAACACTTGACCGAGACGGTAGTAACGCGAGAAGGATTTCACATTGCAGTCGTGTAAAAAGGATGGGATACGCTCGGAATCAGCATCGGGCCCGTCGTCAGGAAGCCCGAAGAGGAGAACATTGCATTGACGGTCCAGCACTAAGAAACAACGGGGATAAACAAGTTGGCGGGTGCCCATGTATAGTTTAAATTTTTAAACATATAACGTTATTTTTCCGTAATTAAAATCTTTTTTCAGACTTTTACGTACACCACATAATTTTAGGCATACTTTTTTATGTAACCAAATGCAGTTTATACTAGATGAAAAAACTTGGTTCTATCCCTTTAAACGAAAGTCATGTCCAAAGTTATTTATTTCCATAATCATTACTCCATAAAACTTTTTAGACCCATATTTTAAAATAAATGTATGACTATTTTTGAAAATAGTGACTCAAAAGCCGACAGTAGGCCTTACTCTCTTATTAAGTGGTCACAGGCTTATTTTTAGTAATACATATAAAATATAACAAACTTGAGCCCTTCTAAACCGATACATCACTAAGCAGAATTACATAACTAAACATTTTCAGACGAAACTAGGCGTTAAAGTTCAAACTTATTTAGTCTAAACGTCACTCTTCTTCCACAAACAGATTACACGACGAACTTTAAAATAACAAAGCACCTTCTCTGCATCATAAATTCAATTCCAAAATGTTATGTGGTGCTGTGAAACTACGTTTTAACCAATATTGTTGTAGTGTCAGTTAAAACCAACACATGCCCAAGTCTCCAATTTTTCTACTAAGGGATATACGTACTAATACTGTGGCTCAATTATTGCGTAGATGTATTAGTGATGTGTTGCCCCTCTGCCATACCTAACCAAAAGCTCATAGCACTGCAGTGCCGTAAACCTTAAATAGTATTGTATAAAAGGAATAACCAGGTAACACCCAAGAGAAACACTTATTTAACAAATGGCGTAAGGGTATCGAATCTGAAACCCTCTTGCTTATTGGCGAAACAAATAATCGATTATTATTTTCTTCATTGCCATATTTACACTATTTGCGCCCTTTTATTTTCATTTTAGCGTAAAAGTTGGCAAACTTTTAGCCACTCATTCTTTGTCGCTAGCGATACGGTATTTTTAAGGGTCTAAACTCCAGTTTAAAGCAAACCACAACGGATATTATTGAGACTGAAGCATACATAGATTATCGTTAGAGAAGATACGTGGCAGTATACCCCAGATATCTGGATTTACAAAAATGTTTTTCAGAATAAGTCGGTATCAATTAATGCGAACTTATTCATTCGAAAGATTACTTTAATTAAAATAAATAAGCTTAATTTGACGGATAATCACTTTTGAAGATTTAGCGATCCACGTGCATGCAGCCCAAGCCCAACAGTCACACGATGTCAATGCAAAGGCCCAACGAAATTTTCAAATTTAAAATGAACTCACTATTGTATTCCTCGAAGCATCATCACCTCTCCTTTCTCTAGAATTTTCGCGCCTCGTCTTTCGATACCTGGACAACACATTCGTTAAATACTAATTTTTAAAATTTCGACCAAATGAAAACGAGCGTTACGAGCGTAGTTAGAACAAAGAAAGGAATGAAATGAACTGACGTCTCAAGTTTCACAAAGTTGCGCAACAGAATGGATCTAAGGGGGTTCAACAGTAGCTTAAAAACCAAAGGACGTTATCAGAGCTGTAAATAAGAATATTCTATTAGTGGGAAACAGAGGCCCCATGAGGGTGGGGAATTTTATTTTGCTATTAATGAGTTTCAAGTCAAATTGGGTCCATAGGTCCGCGGCAAGGATGTGATTAATCAGGTTTCAGTTTGTGTGTTAGCAGGGAAGGAAAAGAGGTTTACTTGTTTGGTCACGGAAGGGGTCTGGGGATCAAGTCACCTCCTGAAGCGTTATCGAGTGACTGAATGAATGAATCTGGGAGCAGGGCAGTGTTCCCCGCCAAGTTGAGCACTGACATCCTTTTCTCGAAGCAACTCACGGCACTTTTAAGACCACTGTAACTTCGTGATGGGAAAAGGTAAAAGTCTGAAATTTTGCTTGCCGCGAGGACTGTCAATCCTAGCAATAGCTTCCAAATTTCAAGTTTCTACCCTATATACTTTTCGAAATATCGAAGGTGAAATCTACCTTATTTATTCACTCACTCACTCACCGATCATCAAAATTCTAAGGTACTTCTAGGGTAGATAGAATCTTAAAATTCAGGATTTAGATTTCATTTATTTTGTAAAGCATAGAAAAATTAAAACATCCCGAAATTTTTGTAAAATTGTTCTTTAGTTCTTTATTTTAAAACTAGATTGGCCCTGTCGTCTTTCAACCGAAATAGTGTGTATTCTTGTTGAAAGGACGTAAAGGTTGTAACTGATGCTACATTCTTATATTAGGATATAGCGTACTATCTTTTTTTGTATATTCTCTAGGGGTCGAAAGAGGTAATTCAGCGTAAATATGGACAAGCGTTAGCAATTATATTGGCAAACGAAGTACAACGAGAGGGTCTTGTTTTAATATAACTACCGAAGTATAACGAGAGGGTCTACAAAAAGAAGTGAGATCCTTTGAAAAACATTAACATGTACAAAAATGGGCCAAGCCTCGCCTCGTGCCTTTTCGGCCGTAAAACGTTCTGAGATCCCATGTAGAGCCAAGTCAGCCTTTTTGTTCATATTCAATCGCCAATTGAACAATTATGTTATAAATTAAGTCCTTTTCCTAATTAATAACCAATATTCTTTGACTCTATCATTATGATACATCTTTGTTCGTATCAAAAATATCGTGACTTTGATACGTTTGAAACGCGATGCGCGGTTAATCTTAGATTACACGAACTCAACTACCACTAATATCAAAACGAAATCACACTACCGCCATTTATGTTTAGTTTTATCTGTTTAGCTTTTCAGCTCATTGGTATTAGCTGGTGCTTAGTTTTCGCCCGTAAAATTTAGGGGTTTATATTCTCAAGATGTATAATAGAAATGAACGTGCTTAAAATCTAAACGTTGTTTTTCTGTGCAGCTCTGTAAAAGTAGATATTCCACAATTAAATCGATTCATAATTCCCCAATTAAATATATCTCATCAATTATAAGTGACTCGCTCTAATCATAAATATCACAATGATGAACTAATCGAACTTAATTTAAATACAGGTTTTTTGCAAGGAAAAAACTACCCCTCCCCCCCACGGTGAATTCCCTTGAAATTAAGAGTAAAGATTCTAATTGAACTACTTTTCGAATAATCTCGGTCTCATTAAATGAAATGTGGTAATCCTAAGGGAAATTAATTACAATCTGGGGAAATCAAATTATTACCTCTCCGAGTCGAGCTGATTATCTCTGTTTTATCCTTTTTTAATGAGGGCATCTATAGATAGATATATAAAAACGTCTTAGTTTGGACCAAGGCCGAAAAAACAAACGATATGTGTGAGGTTTATCAATTGACTGAAGTTCAAATATTGAAATTTTTTTCTAGTTATTTTTATCCACTCAATCCTTAATCAATATTTAATTCAATCAACTGATTTTACTGTTAATCGATCTAGTCCCTCTAAATTAATTGAAAAAATTACATATCTACGCTTTTTCAAGAACAATTACATTTTCCGAAAACATTTTATCAAGAAACTAATTGTTCTTGAAAAAGCGTAAATATGTAATTTTTTCAATTAATTTAGAGGGACTAGATCGATTAACAGTAAAATCAGTTGATTGAATTAAATATTGATTAAGGATTGAGTGGATAAAAATAACTAGAAAAAATTTTCAATATCTGAAACTTCAGTCAATTGTTAAACCTCACACATATCGTTTGTTTTTTCGGCCTTGGTCCAAACCAAGACGTTTTTTTATAATATCTGTCACTTCAGTCTTAATGTAATTAAATTTTGAAAAATTATGTTTGCTTTACCGTCATACATTTGCACTCTAAAATATAATGGTGCATTCAAACACCATATATGCTGTTTTTTCCAGTGCCAAAAAAGACATCATCTATGATCAATTCACGCCATTTACTAATATTATTTGGAAGTATTAAGGAAATATTAGGCATTTAAGCACCATTTACAGTGGCTTTTAACATCTTTTTTAGACAATCTATTGAACTTCTAATATTACTTAGTTTAATGGTTTTAAAAGTAGGGAAAAAGTACGCTACCTATGTCACATTTTTAAACCAAGTGAAGTGAAATAATTGTTAAATATATATTATAACCACTACACCACAGACACGTGGTAAGTCTAAGTTTTCCAAGAGATCTAACTAATTATTATGTCCAATCAAGATGGTTAAAACATGTATCTACCTGGGCTCGAACCTGGGACTTTCCGCGTGTGAAGCGGACGTGATAACCACTGCACCATAGATACGTAGTAGCACTGAGTTTTCCAAGAGATCTAGCTAATTCTTATGTCCAATCACGATGGTCAATACATGTATCTACCAGGGCTCGAACCTGGGACCTTCCGCGTGTGAAGCGGACGTGATAACCACCACACTACAGATACGCAGTGACACTGAGTTTTCCAAGAGATCTAGCTAATTATTATGTCCAATCACGATGGTCAAAGCCGTACTTCTGTAATTAAGTAAAATTAACATACTTAGACTTAATTGTTTTGATCAAGCTGGCCGATAGCACACCCTGAATACTTAATTGTTAATTTAAGATAATTCCGAAAAGTATCTTCGCTGTAGTTTTTAAGTTATCGGTGGGGAAAGATCTCGAAAAACCCATGTTAATCTCCATAGGAAATTAGCAAAAGCGGGTGAATATTACTTTAACGTTACAAAACGGTATCAAGTCATATACCGTTTTTAAAGGGATACTTTCATTTAATTTCATTGCAATAAATCCCTATAAGGTTAATTTATTTCGATAGATAGACAAATAAGGATTCTGAAAATATATATGTTTTTATATTTTAGTTTAATTAATGATTTTTAAATTACGATTAAAAGATCCAAAATGCTATTGTTTTGCGATCATGAGGACACCTGGTGATACAGAGTCGAACCACCGAAAAACGTTACTAGTTCGTCTCTACCAATAGTCTCTACCATAAGTCTCTTAGGCTCCGTAGTGTTTTTCCTACTGGTAGGGGGATTCATTCTGTGAGCGCAGTATGATACAGATTGACGGGAGTTCCGTCACTACGCGGGGTAACGCTGCCGACTTTCGGCACGGCATCGGCCGCTTCGGCGATCCCATACGTTCGCCGAGGCTTAGTGAGTTTAAACCAATTATTATCATTGCACCGTTTCCGTTAGAACTTAAACACTGTTTATTTCTTAACGTGGTTTTAATTTTACTCTCTCGGTTTAAATATTTGGCATTTTATTTTAATAATAAATCACAAAATATTCTAAAACTCATTAAATCGTAGTTCATTTTACACGTTAACTCCATAGAAGCGTAAAACTCAAGGCGCCAAACATTACAACTGCTCAAGCGCGGCCATAAGTGTGAAAAGGCTAATTCTCGTTCCTACTACTTTTTACTCCTAAAACGACAGTTTTCATTCCAACTACTAGCAACCAATCAGAGGCCGAACTTTACCTACGTAGGTAATGGGTTGAAAATGGCGACCGGTTTTAAATCTGGCGTTCAAAATTTAAATTTTTATTCACGTTTATTTTAAATAATAAATTTTTCTCGCGATTTCTACTGACCCCCATGTTTTTAGGGGTGGTTAATTTATAGAAAACCAATGTTAGTTTGACCAACTCAGATAAATCCGATTCTATCCCTTTAACGTTAAAGTAATATTCACCCGCTTTTGCTAATTTCCTATGGAGATTAACATGGGTTTTTCGTGATTTTTCCCCACCGATAACTTGAAAACTACAGCGAAGATACTTTTCGGAATTTATATTTATATAAAAAGGAAGGCAACAGTTTATTTTGTCCGCAATGCGGCAAATAAGTTCACGCCCAAAGTAACATGTTAAATATGAAAATCGTTAATCTGTCTATTTTTTCGAGCGTTCTTGATTTGCTAATACTTTCTGCTAGTACACCGAATTTGGCTGAATAGTGAAAGGCAAAAGTCGCCTCCTAGTTTTTTTGGTCAGCTGAATAGTGAAAGGCAAATTATCGCTTCTGTGCCACGCCGTCTTCAAGAGTCTGAATAACAAATAACATGGTTGATATTCGAATGGGAGTAATCGAGGTAAGAATATTTGGGCAGTCCCATAATCTAAAATGTATCTTTCTACGTGACTTGCTATCGAAAAACTGATGTTATTCAAGAAAGTTTCATTGGCCAATTTCTATTGTCTAAATTAACTTTTTTTTCACATAGGAAACTCAGGGTTTTGACATCGTCGACAATCTCTGCGCTTTCATTTCGGAGTTTTTCAGTAAAAGGTTCAACATTAGGTAGAATTCTGTGTTACTTCTTTTTAGCGCGTTGTCAAAAATACCTGCGGACGAAATTGACAGTAATCGAAACGAGAGTGATATACCACAGGTAATATTAAACATTTCACAAGATAAGGCACCGCGAACCTAAATGACATTCGATCTTAAGAAATCGCTGCGTCCAAACTATAGGGCACTTTAGAAAAAAGAGATGCTCGAGCAGACGTAATATCAGAAGTAAAATAGGGTTCACGGGTAGTTGATCGGTTTTCGAGAGAGCGTTTTGGAATAAAGCGGTTCCTAAAACAGCGGTTTGCAAAATCGCGTACAAGCAAAACCGCGGTTGCTGTTTTCGCGTTTCTCAATACAGCGCTATATCCCAAAACAGCGGTTGCTGTTTCCGCCCAAACTGTGATTGATAGGGAGGGAAATATCTATTATAATAAGTATATAGGACAAAGAACAATATTATGCAAAAAGGAGTAATGTTATATCGGAAGTAAATATAAAATATAGTTTTTTGGAAAAGGCATATTATTTTGGGAAGTTAATGAAGATAAACAACAATATTTTGGAAAAGGCGTACTTTCGTACGCTCAAGATATAAACGCTGTAATCAAAAGGCGCTAAAACGAGAAATGGCTATAATGGCAAACGCGTTTATGAAAAAGCCGTTTTGGACAATGCTGTTTTGATAACACGCCCAATCGATAACATACCGTAAAATAGGTATGCGTTGCCGTTTTGCGAGGCGTCACTTAACGTAATTTTTCGTGCCTCTGAATATCGGCGGTTTTGGGGAGAAACCGCGGATATATACATGGAACTAGTTTTTTCCAGGGTTCGTCTGCTTTAATTTTTATCAGAGTAGAACTGTCAAATTTGCCCTTAAAATTTGTCTGACTTTTTAATCACTTGTTTCACGATAAATTAAATTGGACTGAACAAAGCTATCCATCTCAAAATGTAAATAAATCTAGAATAATATCCACACGAACATAAAAAAACACTTCAGCGCGGGCGGCGGCCAGGAGAATTTTTTGTTCGTAGTTCAGTATATCACGGTATGGTGGAGCACAGTCAAATATTTCTCTAGGTTCTCTGTCTCTCGCTTATTGGCTTATTTGAATATGTTGTGGCGCGAAGTGGTTTTTTAGGAAAGAGGGACGACTTGCACTAGCAAAAGGTACGCGTACCTACTTCTACCTATTTACTTCTGGTAATATTTATACATATTTTTCTTCAATTTAAGCCGTATTCTTTTGGTAGACAATGGACATTCTTTTTTTTCCTATACAACTCGATAATTTCTTTATACCTGAGCTGAAATCGCGAACGACGAGCATTTATGATTCAGTGTCTACTTTCATTATCACTTCAGTCCCGAAAATGACCAAGATACCATCTTTGTCTTTCCTCAACATGGATGGACAAGTAATGTGAAATCTATCCATATGTTCCTCAGGAATATAATAACAATTTCTTTCAACACTAACCGTAGTTCTCGATATTTTGGATGGTGAGTCTATTTGCAGTGTCGATACTCTTGGCTTTGGCCACACCCAAAACTCCAGATGGCCGAACGTTCGTCTTTACTTTCGTCGAAATGATGTGGAAGAATTTCCTAATTTTTTTCTATTTCGTCATTCAACGGTGTGAGTGATAAATCCATACTAGAAATGCGGCTCGTATTTCTGGTCACAGCGTACAACCGTGTCGAAAAGGCAATCACCTGGAGAGTGGCGGCCATGTCCTGGTTGATCGCGACCACTTTCATTTTCTTCGAAATATCAGGCAAACTGAAGTCTGATTTCACTGAGAAGGAATACGACACCGTGGACACCGTAGACCAACTCGTCAATAAGGGTTTCAAAAATGTCTGGTTCTGGGATACCACTGACGAATTTACTTCTTTTCGCAGAAAAGTAAGTGCAGAAATACACCATTCAATCGATTATTTTATCCCTTCTCAAGCAAGTAAACTATTTAAGACTATGAAACCAGATTCGACCTTGGTGTATTAAGATTGAACCAAATATTTCATCGATTCCTTCCATATTAATTCACTGAACGATTTAAATAACTAGAACAATAAATTTCGTAACTAGGTCACCATGCCCATCCCCGAAACATCAATACTGCCAATTGAGAACGGGGTTATCGGAGATGAGTTCATCAACGTCGCGCAAAACGTCGGAGACAATAGAAAGTTCATGGTTGTAGGGACTCTGATAATGCAAATTATTCTGCTTGAAAATAATCAAATAGAAAATAAAATACCATACGCGAACAAATATTACTTTTCGCCCTCCATAGACGATCAGCTTTTGGCTTTTGCAGTTTCCTACAATTTCTCGAAATCAGAACTCATGGAGAAAGTCAACCTGATGTAAGACTAAAGAATCAAAGCGATTTTACACATTTTATTATGGCAATTTCGTTTCAGAATGGAGTTAATCACGGAAAACGACCTCTTATTCGCTCTCTTTTATAAAGCGCGATACTCGATCGACCTCATAAAATGGAAACAACCAGAGGACGATTTTTCAACGATATCCGTTAAGGAAATCGAAAGCCTTCTTTCTCTGTATTACATGGGAGAGATCATCGCGGTATTGGCTTTAATATTGGAATATGCTTTATTCCTTGTGCTGGCTTTGAAGAAGTCGAGAACCTCAGCAAAGGTCTCGAGACGACGTTTACATCGAGTTAACCGTCAAAATATTGGCATGGAATTATATAAATACTAACGTATAACGGATTTCCATCTCTTACCTCAATCAAGGAATTTCGCTTAGGCACCCGCTGAGCAGGGGAAAAAATTTGAATTGCAAACCCCCTCCCCAAATCTTGTGAGTGAGAAATAAATCCGTAATAAAACGTTATTTGCGCATGGGCCGCAGGGCGAAATTTCAAACTCACCACTCAGGATTTTCTGGAGAGATATTCCTTTTCTCCACGTGACTTAGCTCCTTCCGTCTCGACTAACGGGCACGGTCGTGTAAGGCATAATTGGTGGCTGGTCATTGTTTTGGGAACACTTAATACGTTAGTATTTATACCAACGGACTATTTATCAAAAAACGCTCTATTTACAGCCAGTTTTTTTGTAAATTTAGGTTAATGATATTGCTTCAAAAAAGTAGAAGAAAATTCTATTAATGTTTATGCTAAATACGAAATATAAATAACTGATAATATATGCGTCTGCTTAGAAAGTAATGTAATATCTGAATAAAAATACTTCTGCTTAAAACAAAATACAAATTTCAAAACAAATATTTCTGCTTACATTTATATAAAGTAGATGTTCTTTATCTCATATCTAAATAAAGTAGATGTTCTTTATCTCATATCTAAATAAAGTAGACGTTCTTTATCTCATATCTAAATAAAGTAGATGTTCTTTATCTCATATCTAAATAAAGTAGATGTTCTTTATCTCATGTCTAAATAAAGTAGATGTTCTTTATCTCATATCTAAATAAAGTAGATGTTCTTTATCTCATATCTAAATAAAGTAGATGTTCTTTATCTCATATCTAAATAAAGTAGATGTTCTTTATCTCATATCTAAATAAAGTAGATGTTCTTTATCTCATATCTAAATAAAGTAGATGTTCTTTATCTCATATCTAAATAAAGTAGATGTTCTTTATCTCATATCTAAATAAAGTAGATGTTCTTTTTCTCATATCTAAATAAAGTAGATGTTCTTTTTCTTATTTCTTAGTAAAGTAGATGTTCTTTTTCTCATATCTAAAGAAAGTAGATGTTCTTTTTCTAATATATCGGGTTATGGTTTTCTAGGTGTTTTGGGTCTCATCTTTATCGACGGATTTACTAAATCCTCGCTAATCTTATATCTTCGCCTTTCTTCTAACGATGTACAAACATTTCGAAAACCCCTTTCTTAGCATGTAGTCGGATCGATTTACTTAACTCCGAACGACCTTGCGTGACATACAGTCAATATTTTTCCATGAATAAAAGAAACCAAAGTCAACACTAAACTTTGAACGTAAGAAATATAACCTTCTGGATGAAGCAAACATAGATAAATATTAACTTTGTGAAAACTGGTCTAGTTTATTGATTAACTTTTATGCCTACCCGTACTTTAAGCACGTGCACTGACGTCGGCCATAACGACCGAGTCGCAAAAATCTCCTGAAAGTTTTGTTAGCTCTGCTGAATGGTCAAAGAGAAAAAAATCTCTTCTGTGCCACGCCGTCTTCAACAGTCTGAATTATAAATACATTCAACATGGTTGATTATCGAATGGGAGTGTTTGAGGTAAGAATATTTATTTACGCAGCAATAATCTCAAATGTTTCTTTCAACGCGACTGGATGTCGAAAAACTGATATTATGCAACAAATATTGGCCAATTTCTAATGTCCAAATTGTCGTATTTTTTAAATAGGAAATTCAGGATTTTGATATCGCCATAAATCTTCAAAATTCGACATCGGAGTTTTTCAGAAAAAGGTTTAACATTAGGTAAAATTCTGTCTCACATCTTCTTATCGTGTTGCCTTAGAACATATTTTTTCTATATTTAAGCCTTGGCTTTGTGCCCGTACCTTTGGATGAAATTAAAGCTATTCGAAACCAGAGTGACTTACCAAAAGTAAAATTAAAAATTTCACAAGCGGTTCCTCGGGATCCCAAAGATACTTAAGGCACAGCGAATCTAAATAGAAATCGTTCTTAATAGGAATGAGAAGCTTTGTTTGAAGAACCTCTGATTTAAATATAGCAAAAGATAGAATTAATTTCTGTGAATTCAAAAATATCAAGCTTTTAATTCTTCCTCCGATTTCTGGTTATTTGGCAATATGAATTTTTACTCACGTCATAGTGATGTCATAAAACAGGCAAACAAGCTCGACAAGACAAAATTGTTGATATATCGAAACTGAGTTTTCGTGATGATTCAATGAATTTTAAAAAGAGAAACTTTGTTCAATTATATTAAAAACTTGATGTTTTGAAAATAGAGACGTGATAGTGTAACATAATACCATTTTTATGGTAAAATATGATAAGAAATTTTAAATTCGCATACCCTTTAATAATTCTTTGCGCCAAAACACTAGAACATAATAGAAAAAAAGCGATACTTGAACAGACTTAGTAAAAATACTTAAATTGCTTCATTTTTCAAAAATCCTTTTGGCAGACAATGGACGTGCTATATTTTGCTGCAAAAGTCGATAGTTTCTTTACATCTGAGATGAAATGTCGAATGACGAGCGTTTATGACTCCGCGTCGACATTCATCATCTCTTCAATCCCGAAAATGACCAAGACACCATCCATGTCTTTCCTCAACATGGAAGGACAAGTAACGTGAACCTTTTCCATACGTTCGAAGGAATATAATAACAATTTCTTTCGACCTTAACCGTAGTTCTCGATATTTTGGCTGGCGAGCCTTTTTGCAGTGTCGATGCCCTTAGCTTTGGCCACGCCCAAAAATCAAAATGGCCGACCATTCGTCCATATTTTCGTCGAAATGATGTGGAAGAATTTCCTAATTTTTTTCTACGAACGTAAGCGCTTTCAATTTAAATGGTGTAATAAATCCATATTTGAAAACTGACTGGTATTTGTGGTCACAGCGTATATCCGTGTGGAGAAAGCGATTACGTGGCGCGTAGCGGCTGTGTCCTGGTTGATCGCGACCACTTTCATTTTCTTCGACATCTCAGGAAACCTGAAGTCGGATTTCACCGAGAAGGAGTACGATACTGTGAACACCGTCGACCAACTCGTCAAACAGGGTTTTCAAAACGTCTGGTTCTGGGATAATAGTGAGGAATTAACTTCTTTTCGCAGAAAGGTAAGTGCAAATTCCATAGCTACAGTTTCCCTTTTCAAGTGAGTAAAACATTTCAGAGAAATATTAGATGACACCAGCGCCGAGTTGTTGGTGCTTAGTTGATCCGAACGTTTTTATCTATTCTGGAACAATTATTCTTCCATATTGATTCATTTTATAATAATTGGATGATTTAAATAACTTGAACAATAAATTTGGTAACTAGGTTAACGTGCCCATCCCCGAAACTTCAATACTCCCAACTGAAGACGGGGCTCTTGGCGACCAGTTCGTCAACCTCGCGCAAAACGTCGGAGACAACTGGAAGTTCATGGTCGTGGGGACACTGATAATGCAACTTATTCTGCTTGAAAATCAACAAATGGACAATAAAATAGAGTAATTTCCGCCGTCAATAGAAAATGCGCTCTTGGCTTTTGCCGTTTCCTACAACTTCTCGCAATCAGAGTTCATGGAGAAAGAAAACCTGTTGTAAGACAAACGTAACAACGTCGTTTGTGTCAATTTTAACACGTGATCTTTGATTCAGGGTTGAATTATTAGCAGAAAATGATCTAGGATTCCCATACTTCTACAAAACGCGATACTCGCTCGATCTCTTAAAATAGAATCGGCCAGAGGACGATTTTTCTCCGATATCCGTGAAGGAAATCGAAAGCCTTATTTCTCTGTACTACATGGGAAACGTCATCGCGGTATTGGCATTAATATTGGAATATGCTTTATTCCTTGTGCTGGCTTTGAAGAAGTCGAGAACCGCAGCTAAGGTCTCAAGACGACGTTTACATTGGGTTAATGTTCATAAAATATTATCATGAAAATATATGAAAACTAACGTATTCCCACCTCTTACCATAAACAAGGGATTTCTCTTAGACGCTCGTTCAGCAGATGATAAAATATGACTCGCAACCCTTAACCCTCCCCCCGTTAAATTTTGTGAGTAAGAGGAAAAGGAGTATTCTATCTCTCTTTGCGCATGGATGAAATTTCAAATGTACCACTCAGTTTTCATCCTACAGTTACAGTTAATTCTCCGCACGTGACTCAGCGTTTTCCGCCTCGATAGCCGTCTCACAATCTCGGGTGTATGGCATGTTTGGTTGCCGGCTTTTAGAACTACTTGGGAATTTTAATACGTTAGTATTTATACCCACTGAAGATTTATTTTTAAAAAAAACCTGTATTTACAGTCAGTTTGTTGAAAAGATATTGCTTTAAAAAGTAAGAGAAAATTGTGATAAGTAATGTTTATGCTTAAAACTAAATATAAATAACTGAAAATACATACGTCTACTTATAAAGTAATATAATTTCTGAATAAAAATACTCCTGCTTAAAACAAAATATCAATTTCAAAACATCAATATTTCTGCTTAAATATGAAGAAAATACACGTACTTTTTCTTAAATCTAAATAACGTTTTTGTACTTTTGCTTAAAATACGTGTACTTTTGCTTAAAATACGTGTACTTTTGCTTAAAATACGTGTACTTTTGCTTTAAATACGTGTACTTTTGCTTAAAATACGTGTACTTTTGCTTAAAATACGTGTAATTTTGCTTAAAATCTAAATAAATTAGGAGTACGTTTGCTTAAAATCTAAATACATTACGTGTACTTTTGCTTAAAATCTAAAATAGATGTACTTTTGCTTAAATCTAAATAATATAAATGTACTTTTGCTTAAACCTAAAAAAAGACATACTTTTGCTTTACTCTAAAGAAAATAGATGTGGATTCATCTAAAAGACTTGTCTATATTGGAAATAAAATTTGGGGGTTGAAGAATTTTACATTTTGTCGAAATTTGAGAAGTCCAACGAGATTTTACAAGCCATCTCGCATTAAGCAAGAATTGAACAGATGCTGTACCTATCTCTAACTAAAACCATTCAAGCTGGTAAGACGAAATGTAAACAGTTTCGGGGAGGCGTATTTATCCGCGAGTTCTTACCAAAAAATAGATTCTTGGAAGGCGAAAAAAAAACCATAACTCGACGCTTCGCGAAACCCTCTTTGATACGTACTTCACGCTATTTACTTCTGGTACGATAAAATTCAATCAGAATTCGCAAAACCTTCAATCTATCAACATTTTCATACTATTGAATAGTCCCTGAAGAAATACGAAAAGTAATAAATTTAATCCACATACGATTTTGCATAAATTGACATTAATTTTTTTTTGAAGTTTGGTTAATTAGAGTTCTATTTTAAAAGTCTAAAATTACTGGGAAATGCCGTAGGTTAAACCTTTTCACATTCGCCTCGGCACGAAGTCGGGTCGATGGATTTACGTAGGAAAGGAGGGGAGTAAAGTTAAAAATGCCAGGGCAATTATCTTTTGAAAGTTAAGTTTATTTAACACGAACTTTGAGAAAAGGTTTTAAGAGCGGCTTTAAAAGTCGGGTCGATTTAATTAACGGTTTAACTCACGAATGATTTTCTCGTCTGCAATGCCAAACATAAAGATATTTTTACCAGAAGCACGCAGGAACTAGAATCTGGTAGAATAAGAAAGTTTGCGGCTGATTTACGCTAGATTATCGTCCTTACCCGCGATGTGGAAAACAACGTCCGAATTGCAATACGAACGCACAAAATATAATGTGCAATAAGTGGCGGAGATCAATATCAACTTTGAGAAAATAAGTTGACTCGAAGCTTTCAAAAATCTGGAAGGCATTCCGACGAGAGATTTTTTTTCGAATTTTTCGAAAAATTCTCGATGAAGTTATACGCAAATTAGTAGCCGAGAACTCGGAATATAATCGAGTTCGATTTGTTTTAAGCTCCCCCGGATTGACGACCCCCGTTAATATTAAATTTGTAAAAATTGACAAATTCTTCAGTAAGCGAATTATGCGCACAATCTATAGAGTTACGCAATCTAGTCGGGACTTTGTCTTTAATGGCGAAGATTTTCAGTTTGACATAATTTTTCTAAACTTGGATGCAAATATAGGGACTTATTATAAATCCATTAAAAATAGAACTTTGGTTAATTTGGATTATTTCGTTAAACAAAATAACCAATTTATTTTTATGGAGAACAATGATAACCTCTGTTTTGCTCGAAGTTTAGTTCTGGGTAAAGAGATGGCCGATCGCAATTTTTATCAACAAAATAAGCAAGGTCCGCCCTTTAACCAGAACAATTTTGACAAACTGAAACGTAATAGCACCCTTGTGGGTAATATTGCGAAAATCTTGCACAGAAAAGCCGGAGTCCCCGAGGGTTTCGTTACTCTAGAAGATATTCAAAAATTTCAAAATTATTTAGCCCCCCATTATCGGATCGTGATAGTTGATGCTGCGAATAATTTTACCATATTTTTCAAAGGACCCCAAGCTCCTAAATTTACTTATCTCCTAAAAATTGGCGACCATAGCCACCCCGCGAAAACTTGGCACGGCATGATGGGCGGTTGTATTTCTTGCGATTTATGCTTAAAATCTTTTTACAAATACGAATTGTTAAAAGAGCATAAATGCCCCGAGGATACAAAACCCTATATATGTTTTCGGTGCCAAGGAGAAGCTTTTCATTTAACCAACGAGGATGTTTTAAAACGTTGCGACGAATGCCACCGCTACTTTTTCCCTGGCCCTTGCTACGAAACTCATTTACTTAATGGCACCTGCGCTAGTCAAAAACGATGTTTAGAATGCGGGCGGCTTATGGGTGACGATCACGACTGCAATCCCGAATGCTCTCAATGTAAAATAGTCCATCCGCCAGGTGAGCATTTTGTTATGCCTTTGGAAACCAAAATGAAAGCCTCGCGGTTTATTTATTACGACATTGAGACTATTCTCAGAAATAATATCCACGTCCCCATTTTACTAGTTTGCGACGTGCAAACTGAAGCTGGCTTTGAAACCAAAATTTTTTACGGCGCCAATTGCGTCGAGCAATTTTTAAATTATTTATTTAGCGTAGAGCAGGTAGTTTTGACTGGACAAAAACGTAAAACGTATCAACCGCGCTTTACTAACACGCAAGTCGTAGCTCATTACGCGAAAGCTTTTGATAACTTCTTAATTCTTAACGCTCTAGTTCATAGACACGTCACCCCTGCCGTTATCTTTGACGGCAGTAAAATTCTGATGATTCATCTCGAGGGACCGCAAATTAGATTCCTCGATAGCTTTAATTACATTAGTCAACCTCTGCGTAATTTCACTAGCATGTTTAACCTCGGCGATGTGGCAAAGGGATTCTTTCCATTTGATTTTCATACCGAAGAAAATCTCAATTACATTGGCGTCATCCCTGAGGCTTCGTACTTTAACGTGGCTCAAATGAAAGCCAATGATTATCGGGATTTTCAAACTTGGTACGCGTCAATGGAAGGATCTATTTATAACATCAAAGAGGAGCTTATTAAATATTGCATTCAAGACGTCAAAGTCTTAAGACAAGGCGTCGAAGCTTTTAGTAAATTTACGTCGATCTAACAAAATTAGACCCTTTTTGCTTAAAAAATATCACTTTGGCGGGTGCTCTAACCACTATCTATCTTAACAATTACTATAAACCTTACAGCATGGGTATTGTTCCTTCTAACGGCTATAACGCAAAATTTAATCACAGTCAGATTAGCTTAAAATATCTCGCTTGGGTGGAGAAAACGGAAGATATAAAATTGCGAACCGCTTTAAGCTATGGGGGTGAATATCGCGTGGGGCGCTATTTAGTCGACGGCTATAGTGAAACTCCGCCTAAAATTTACGATTTTCACGGTTCCTACTTTCACGGTTGTCCATGCCAAAAACTTAATGCCTACAATACCCAACTAGTGCCAGCAACAGATTTTTGTACGAGCGGACGCTAGATAGAGAGCTTTTTATTAAAGAGAAGATGGTCGGCTACGAATATACCTCCATCTTTGAGTGTCAATTTGCTAAGCTTTTAAAAGAAAATGCCGAAGCTAAGGCTTTCTGCAAAAGTTTAACTTTTCGACCTCAAATATCAGCCCGTAGCGCTCTCTATGGGGGACGAACGGAAAATTTTGTTCTTAACTGCCACGTGCAAGGTGAGGACAAAATTTTCTACAAGGATATTATTTCTTTGTACCCAAAAGTTTGTCGCGATTGTCCGTACCCTAGCGGCCACCCCCATAATCGATAACATAGATTTTGACAAATCGTCAGGCTGGTATTTTGGTGTTATGAGTTGTCGTCTGCTGGCCCCTCAAGATCTCCACATCCCCTTAATTCCTTTTCGCAGCGATGGTAAATTAGCCTACGCCCTCTGTCGGACGTGTTTAGAATTGCGAGCGGAAATCTGCGATCACACTGTCAATGAACGGGCTTTCGAATCAGTCTGGCCGATGGTAGAAGTCTATGCCGCTATGGAGCATGGTTATAAACTCCTCGATATATTCGAAGTTTACCATTATCCAAAAACGTAATACTTCTTCGCGCAGTACATGACTGATTTTATCGCCTTGAAAGTGAAGAATTCCGGATTTCCCGCTCACGCGCAAACGCCTCTGCAAAAAGAAGCGTATATCGCCGATATAAACACGAATGAAAAGCTTTCTCTGACCGTAGCGGATATTCAATCAAATCCTTCCCTGCGTAATATCGCTAAAATTAATTTAAATTCTCTTTGGGGTCGCATGGCGTAAAATACGGGAAAGATTCGCAGCATCTTTGTCAACAATTATTACGAATTAATACGATACGCGAGCGATTACACTCTGGAATTAGTCGACTTACGGCCAGTTACGGAGTCGATCGCTCTCTTATCGTACAAAGCCAAAAGCGATTACGTTTCGGACTATAAACTAGGGTCGGCGGTCGTGTGTAGCTTTGTCTCGTGCTACGGGCGACTCGAATTGAACAAGATGCTGCTTCAATTAGACCGCGCAGCTTTGTATTGTGACACCGACTCCATAATCTACCGCCATCTACCGGGAGAGTTTGACATTCCAACTGGAAATGATATTGGTTGCTGGACGGACGAACTTGGCGGTGATTATATAACTTCCTTTTGTAGTACCGGTGCCAAAAGTTACTCGTTTCGCACTAGCAAAGGAAAAGAAGTCAAAATAATTAAAGTTTTAACCCTAAATCGAGAAGATTTGGAAAAACTTGACTTTGAAACCTTTGAAAGTGTGGCGATGAACCCGGAAAAGGAAGTTACAGTCAATGTCCTTTTTAATTTTAAACGGGACAAATACAAGCTGCAGCTAGAGGCCTTTAAAATCACCAAACAATTCCGCCAAACCTCCAATAAGAGATTGTTGAACGCCGATTTGAGAACCAGTCGTCCGTACGGTTTCAAAGAGGCAACACCTGCTTCAACATCTCTTTCGCATGAATTACGAGGCTAGGCGGAGACATACTTTTGAGGGTTTGTGGGAATCTTGCGTTCCCATCGAAGCTCTGGCCAAAGACGGTTTCTATCTTTCAGATGTAGAAACACAGACGACGCGCTGCGCCTTTTGCGGTATTGCCTTGTACCAGTAGCGTTGCACGGACCATCCATCCAGGGAACATCGCAAGCACAGTCCATCGTGTCTGATGGTTTCCAGGAAACCGTGCAACAACAAACCACTGCGTCAGGGGTTTCCCGACTTCCCGACCAGCGAGTGCACGGATGTTTGCGACCATCTGGTCCAAACATGCCCAACCACCAGCGAAGCGCGGTCGGGAAACGAAAAAGTGCGCGTGCGCATCCATCCGTCGTGTTTGCTACTATAGTGCGTGTTTACATCCTACCCTCCGAGTCGCGCGTGAATTTTGACCTGCTCAACGCCCAACGGTTTCGCCAGCGTTGTCTGGAAATGGAGAAGAAACTTTTTAAAAACAATTAATTAATAGGGTTTTTTTGGGTAAAAGGGTTTTTTGTTTATAGTGTGTTTTTTTTAATTCTGTTTAAATGTGTAAGGGTTTTTTTGGTTTTTTGGGTCTATTTTGTGTTAATTATTTTATTATTGTTATGTTTTATTAAATATATTTTTTATGTTACTATATAATATGTGTTACAAAATAAAAATGTTTATTCAAGGAAATGAATCCGACCGAGTCAGTCTCGCATTCTTTGAGGATCTACTTGGAATCTTGACTTCCATGTCCTTCTCAAACTTAACAATTTCACGACATCAACGTGGCCCTCTTCAGCCAGAGATACATTTCGGGAACAAGAAGTGGCGAAAACAACCAAGCCTTGTCGAAATGCCCACGATCTTCGAGAACCCATGACGAGCTTCACTGAAAAGGTCGTTTTCTAACAATCCTCGACTACCCGGCTTGTCTTTCATCAAAATTCATCCGTCGGCGTTTATTCCACGCCGCGCCCCTCGACGTCGGCCACCAGAATGCACGAACAAAGCTTACTGATGGTGGTCGATGTCATACACAAGGTCGTGCGCATAAAACCTACGGTTCGGGATCAAGAAGTGCCAAAAAACAACCTGTTTTGTTTACCCCAGAAGGAACGGTAAATAATTTAGGATTCAGCATGTAACATGTTTTTTAGTGTTGTGGGCAAAGAAGCCCTCAAAGAAAAGAAGTCATCCGTCGGCGTTTATTCCACGCCGCGCCCCTCGACGTCGGCCACCAGAATGCACGAACAAAGCTTACTGATGGTGGTCGATGTCATACACAAGGTCGTGCGCATAAAACCTACGGTTCGGGATCAAGAAGTGCCAAAAAACAACCTGTTTTGTTTACCCCAGAAGGAACGGTAAATAATTTAGGATTCAGCATGTAACATGTTTTTTAGTGTTGTGGGCAAAGAAGCCCTCAAAGAAAAGAAGTATTGACCAATATTTTTGTTATTCTCTATTATCTTATTGTATATATTATTTGGTACTTGTTATTAAAAAATCTTTATTCGTATATTTGTTTTTGTTTCTCAGACATATTTAAAGGTTTACTTTTTATGGCGGGAAATTCAAATGGGGATCTGCCAAAAATACCTGGACTGGTTTATTAAAAGAACTACAACCTCCGAGAGTTAAGCCGAGCTTGTTTTGGGGGGAAAATGAATAAAACCCCTCTAAAGAGTCATACCATGCTGGAAGGGAGGGTTGATCAGGTAGGAATTTAGCTTAATCTTTGGTTGGAAGTTTGGTTTAAGTTTGGTGGATGAGGGCCTGGCAGCCATCTTGGGATGGCGGCCATCTTGGATCTCTGCGAATCTGTATAGTCCCTACTACTTTCGCCATGGTACGCGTAATTGACGAGTACACATTCTTAAACTCTATTCTGTTCAGAGAGATATTAAATAATTGATAATTTTGACTCGAAAACTGAAACCCACCCGAGTAGATAACCCCTCCTTTTTTTACTTTAACTTTGACCCCTCATAACTTGATTAGCTGAGAATCAGTAAACCACCTCTATATTGTTCCGGCTTTCGTTGCAGAGGCGTAAACAGTTCAAGTATCTATTTTGCATCGCTTTTTCAAAAGTCAGTTTGGCCAATTGACACGTAATAACCATAAGAAAATAAAATGTAGCTCCCTTTAAGTCTGAAAGGCTGGTAGTACATTATAATACTACAGTTTTTCCTTTCAAATTTGACTTGCTTACGCTTCCACGCCCCGTGGGAGAAGTTTTGGTACTACGAGTAAAGGTGGGGGCAAAGCCGCTGCCGCCACCTAAGGAGTCTGCGAAAAGCACGATGGGCCGGGGAAATATGACCGTGCTCGTAGAGGCGCAAGAAACTCATTACCTCGTACCAGGGTGGGAAATAAGGATCTTTTAAAACTGGACATTAGGCCTTGGAAGAGGGAACCGTTCTCTCCTCCACGATAAAATCAGCGACCCCCCCTGTCCTGTAAAAAATAAACTAGTCCATGACCATTGACCACGGCACGTTAACAAAAACTAGCCTCGGTCAGGGTGGGAAATGAGGATTTTTTTTAAAACTGGACATTGGGCCAGCGACCCTTCCCTGGTCTGGAATAAATAAACAGGTCTATGACCTTTAACCACGGCGCGTCGTCTGCTAAGCTAAAGAAGTGGATAATTAAAATAGTTGAGATACTGACCCCCTCCAAATTAAATTTTAAACTGGTCATTTGCCCTGTGCCACCGCCTTGTCTAAATCAAAAATTCAAAGCTGGTTTTTTCGTGCCATCTATTAATTTATTATGATAAATTTGGCATGCACGTTATCACTTATAATTATCATAAAAATAACTTCAAGTCCCTTAACTATTTAATTGCAATATAAACTTTGAAAATTCTCTAAAAAAATATTTTACCTTTTTTTAACGCCAAGAATTCTTAATAGGTGGCAGTAGAAACTTTGCACAAATTTCAATGGAAGAAAATGATATTTACATGGCTTAAATAGAGAGCTTCCTACTTATAGGGAGCTATATATTATTTTCTTAAGGGCAATACTAATTCCCATTGATAAAAAAATTGCTTAATTCAAAGAACAGGTACGGTTAAGTAGAGCGTAATGGGATAGCGGTAATTGTCGCGGAATATTGGCCGTCGATGTCATGAAGGGAAGCCGTGCAAGAGAGTGTCAACTTCGCGACCCCACTGCCGATATTTCAAACTTACCGTCTCAAAAAACAATCTTCAATGAAATAAAAACAATCATGGTTTTGTTCGCATCGCAAAAACGTTTTTAATTTTTTACCTCTCCGTGTGACGATGACGTCACGGACAGGTATTACACTGGACGTGTCTCTGTCAACGCGTTCGTAAATCGGAACAATAGAGCTGGCAATAGAGAGCTTTCAGTTGGCGGAGTAGTACGTTATACCCATCTAAGTTTGCCAAGGTTCTGGCTGTCATATTGGTGGGGGTATTAGCTTTCCTTCTGCATTCAACCCACCAGTATGGCATTAAAAATGTTCTCATGAATCATAGCCCCTTCCCCAACCGAAAGCTCCCTATATCCGGACCGCGTTCGCAGTTCACTGATAGCAATATTGCCTTCTCTTCTCCATTGTCGTCGTTAGGATTAAGATGTACTCGGTGATGGGCTAGGGTTACGAGAAACGTCTAGCCCCCTCCCAATGGCAAGGCTTCCATCAAAGGTTCACGTGACGCAATTGCAGCTTTTCTTATATCCTTTATCAGGTATCTGCCACCTGATATACATACAGGAATAATAATGGCCTGTACGATGACGAAGCGCGAACGAAGCTCCAAGACCCGAATCGGTGAAACTTGACCAGTTTCTATTATGTCTGGAGAAAAACCATTTTTTTAACAATTTTATAGTCTTTGAGCAGGTTGTTTGTCTCCAACCCCCAACCCTCTCAAATTAAAACCGGGATTCCCAATGGCAACCCCAATAATAAAACAGGGAACAAGCAGTGAATAGGCTCATAAATTAGTTCTCAGATGCTAGCTGTAGTACAAAACATGAACGTTTGGATCCCCCGGATGCATCGTGTACTACTTTCTATAAATCTATTCCCTTCCAGAACCTCTTCCCTGATTGGTTACTTAATTCCTTTGGGGGGTTGAGGCATCGTAGGAAATTGTTAATGAAGTGTACTTTTTGTTTTAACATCTATATACTTTTGGCTTCATAATAATACTATTAACAAACATTAAAAATTTTAATTTGTTTTTCGCGCGAAAGGTTTGTTTTGTTTCCCACAAAAAACATTTTCTTGGAGGGGGAGGGAGAAGTAAATAAATCTGGGAGCACTGCCGTACTCCCAGCCAAGTCGAGCACTGACATCCTTTTCTCGAAGCAACTCACGGCACTTTTAAGCCCACTGTAACTTCGTGATGGGTATAGATAAAAGTCTGAAATCTGGCTTGCCGCGAGGACTGTCCAGGGTTGGCACGCTGGTATCCAGTCCGGTTTTATCCACCTGGATTAAACCGGTTTTAACCACGATTATTATATTATAATTATATATTGTATATTATTATATATTATTATATTTTTTGAATATGGGAACTCATTTCGGTTACTCTTAAGTCGGCTAAAAGCGAAGTGAAGACGAAACAATATATTTTCAAACGTAACTTCATATTTCAAAAGGTAAACATTTGCAGATAAAATATGGGAAATCATTTCGGTTACGATTAAGTCAGCTAAAAGCGAAGTGAAGACGAATCGAGACATTTTTATACATAACTGCATATTTCAAGATTAAAACAATTGCAAATAAAATATGGGAACTCATGTCGGTTACGCTTAAGTCGGCTAAAAGCGAAGTACATTTCATGCCACTTATTTTAAGCAAATTAAGTAATTCGCATACAGTTCGCGTAAGGCGAAGTGTTAGCTAATTGTTTAACTACCTAAAATTCTGAGCCGTCATGCGCTAGAAGGCATTAAAGCGCTTTTCAATCGAAACACATATGGTATGTTAGTATTTTGCGCGTTAGGTAGTATGTAATGTGCGAAGAGTTTTCCGAGTATCAAGAAGTATTTTTACTTTTCACTCTGCTATGTACTAGAAATTTAAGCAGTTCGTAAACAGTTCGCGTAAGGCGAAGCGTTGGCGAAGTATATTGGATCCGGCACCTGTGACATTTCTTGCAATAGAGAGATTTTATAACATTGAAATAGTGTTGTACTCGGATTTTATAACATAGACATATTGGTAAACTCGGATTCCATAATATAGACAGTGTGGTATACTCGGATTTCATAACATAGAAATCGCGGTAAGAAAGAATGCTTTATAGGATCTCCAGTTTTGCCTTGCATGTTTCAAGAAAACTAAGTCACAATAAGCGTGCTAAAAATAACAAATGAAATGTTCGTTCATTTATTATTCTAAAGTCTGACATTTTGGCTATCTAAAAGAGATCTAATGTCTATATAATACATAATAAATTTATATATTTCAAAAGGAAAACATTTGTAGATAAAATATGGGAATTCATTTCGGTTACGCTTAAGTCAGCTAAAAGCGGAGTGAAGACGAAAGAAGATAATTTTACACATAACTGCATATTTCAAGAGGATAAAATTTGCAGATAAAATATGGGAACTCATTTCGGTTACTCTTAAGTCGGCTAAAAGCGAAATGAAGACGAAACAATATATTTTCAAACGTAAATTCATATTTCAAAAGGTAAACATTTGCAGATAAAATATGGGAAATCATTTCGGTTACGATTAAGTCAGCTAAAAGCGAAATGAAGACGAAACAATATACTTTTAAACGTAACTTCATATTTCAAAAGGTAAACATTTGCAGATAAAATACGGGAAATCATTTCGGGTACGATTAAGTCATCTAAAAGGGAAGTGAAGACGAAACAATATATTTTCAAACGTAACTTCATATTTCAACATGAAAATATTTGTAGGTAAAATATGGGAACTCATATCGGTTACCCTTAAATCCGCTAAAAGCGAAGTGAAGACGAAACAAGAAATTTTTTACACATAACGGCATATTTCAACATGAAAGTATTTGAAGATAAAATTTGGTAACTCATTTCGGTTAAGCTTAAATTAGCTAAAAGCGAAGTGAAGACGAAACAATATATTTTCATACATAACTGCATATTTCAAGATGAAATTTGGGAACTCATATCCGTTAGGCTTAAGTTTGTTAAAAGCGAAGTGAAGACGAAACAAGATATTTTTACACAACTTCATATTTCAACATGAAAATATTTGAAGAGAGAATATGGTAACTCATATCGGTTAAGCTTCAATCAGCAAAAAGCGAAGTGAAGACGAAACAAGATATTTTTATAGATAACTGTATATTTCAAGAGGAAAACATTTGTAGATTAAATTTTCGAACTGATATCAGTTACGCTTAAGTCAGTTAAAAGCGAAGTACATTTCATGCTACTCATTTTTAGCAAATTAAGTAATTCGCATACAGTTCGCGTAGGGCGAAGTTTTGGCGAATTGTGTAAGTACCCAAATTTCTGAGCCGTCATGCGCTAGAAGGCATTAAAGCGCTTTTCACTCGGAACACACTGGCAAGTTTGTATTTTGCACGTTATGTAGTATGTAATGTGCGAAGTTTTCCGAGTATTTAGAAGTCTGACTTTTCACCCTAGCGTGTTAAGATATTCGTATTCAGTTCGCGTAAGGAGAAATATTGACGAGGTATATTGGATACTGCAACTGTGACATTTCTTGCAATGGAAGGATTTTATAATAATGAAACTGTGGTATACTCGTATTCCATAACATAGACATTGTAATTATTTGGAAGCATTTTCTGTAGGTTAGTGTGGCAATTGACGTTTGATTTAATTTATGTAGCGCTGACCTCGCATATGGCAAACCAAAAGCGAACTAAACGTAGTACGATTCATGCTTTAATTTTTTAGCAGATTAGCGTTTAGCAAATAATTAGCAAATTTATTTTCGTATACTATTATTCAGTTGTGAACTTGTGACCCTTTGGTTAATAGAACATAAAATATTGGAATAGCAAAGCTTTAAAATTACATAGCGGTACGGTTTCATGCTTTTTTTTTATTTTTCAGCTAGTTAAGTGATTCTCAAATATTTAGCTTATGGCGAAGTCTTTACGTAGAATGTTTGATGCTTTAATTGTTTATATAGAAATGTTTTATGTCCTAAAAACCAACAAGCGCCACGACGACTAATGTCAATATATTACATAAAAATTTTAAACATTACTGCATATTTCAAGCTGGAAACATTTGCATATAGTATATGGGAACTCATATCCGTTACGCTTAAGTCAGATAAAAACGAAGTGAAGACGAAACAAGATATTTTATACATTACTGCATATTTCAACATGAAAACATTTGCAGATAAATTATGGGAACTTCTATCCGTTATGCTTATGTCTGCTAAAAGCGAAGAGAAGACGAAACAATATAATTTTACACATAACTGCATATTTCAACATGAAAACATTTGTAGGTAAAATATGGAACTCATATCGGTTGTTCTTAAATCCGCTAAAAGCGAAGTGAAGACGAAACAAGATATTTTCATACATAACTGCATATTTCAAGAGGAAAACATTTGCAAATAAAATATGGTAACTCATATCCGTTAGGCTTAAGTTTGTTAAAAGCGAAGTGAAGATGATACAAGATATTTTTTCACATAAATTCATATTTCAACGAAACAATATAATTTTACACGTAACTGCATATTTCAACATGAAAAAATTTGTAGGTAAAACATCGGAACTTATATCAATATTCACTTTGACGTCTTAACGCAATAAAGTCTAATAGACGGGTTGAACTGTAAATAATATTGTCACTTTATTAGATAGATGCAAATTAAATTCTAATTCACGGATTGAGCTATAAGAATTATATATTTATTTACTTTAAAGTCACGAAAAGCCCGTGGTTTTGTAATAGTTTTAGGATGTATATACAAATTATAAAATCTTAATTAAAGAAACTAAACACAATTTTCGCCGTAAACATATAATGCTTCCCAGCAGTCTTTGGCTTGTTTAATGTTAGCGTTGACCATCAATTTAATCCACGCAATGAAACGTTCCTTCGATTTTCTCATGAGAAGATATTGGCCAAATACAACGAAAGCCTGTAAATGTGAGGTGTCAAAAGTTTTCATAAATTTGAATTGTAGTTATTTACCTTGTCATAGCCATTTTCATGAAGCCTCTTCCTGAATATATCTCCTATTCCTGGTAAAGAGGTTACGTCCTTGTTACCCATTGGTTCCGAAACGAACGCGATGTATTTCTTGGTAGTTGAGGTCATAATTCTTTTGGAAAATTCAGTTATCATGTATTTATAGTAGTTCAGATTTCATCATAATAGAAAAACTATTTTGAGAGTAAAATTTTGCGATGGTTATCATTTGATCACCTCCAGCAATATGTTAAAGATTACGAGAATATGTCCCTTTTTATTATAAACACTGTAAAAAACAATAAGTCAAGTGGTTAAATACAAATCTTATTTCAAGTACCATCTACAAGTGGCGCTAGTTGTTCACTAATTTATCCATAAACACAGTGAATTGGCTTTGTTATACACGGGTTCGTGCTGTATTATGTTGGAGTGGGTTAGGTTTCCAGTTACGTAATAGAAAGTATTAGTGTTTTCTTTTGGTAGGTTTGGCTTTGACTTGTGGTTTTTTAATTTTTTTTAGTAACGAACCTTATTCTTTAAGGCAGTGCAACCCTTATATCTTTGGGTTGTAATTTTTCACGGCATAGTTAAGGTCATACTAAGTTTGTGAGCGTTTAAGTAAGATAAGATTCGTACGTTTCGAATAATTTGTTTGGTAAAATTTTGGTAACTTTTCTAACGTTTTCTATTTTTTATTTTGTACTTTATTGAATGCCCGAAGTTGTTTGGTGTTTTACACGCACAAGACATTCAATAAAGTACGTTAAGGAACCCATAAATATCTATGTAAGGTTAGTGAAATAGAATCGTGCACACTAATTTGTCGAATTTCATTACTTTTTAGTCGTAAGCGCCATATGTCACCTTAAGTGGCAAGATTGTAATATAATTTTTTTACCGTTGCTAGGGGGCCCTGACAGAAATCAATTACCCATCAAGTTATTGGTCTTTTATTTTATATCTCATTTTGGACCAAGTATTGGCGTGAGGACGTTGTTCAGGACAATGTCTTACTATAGGAAAAGTTACCTTAGTGTTGACGGAATTGCTACTGCCGTCCCTACCATTGAATCGTTCAGTATTATGTTAAGGTAGGTTATAAAACAACTTCTTGCAAATTTGAAACTAGAATACCTATGAGTTCTATTTCTTAAATACAATTTTTTTGCTTTAGCGGCATACGCAGAGAAAAACTGGAAAGAATTAATTACTTAAAAAAACTGGGCCAGTATGTTAATGGAAACGCACGGCAAACTTTTAAAATCGTTCGAGAAAAAGGAATCTGCAAAGAAAAATCCAATACTTTATTTAAAATATTCAACGTATATTTTCAATATTTGGAAGAAAGTGAAGAAAAATATTGCTGAACTGGAGGTAGTAAAAAGAAATTATTTTCCATGATCGAACCGTAACTCATTAGAAACTTTAATTTCAGACAGAAGTCTACGGAAGCAACAATGTAGGATGGCATGGAGGTTATCAGTAAATAGTTTTTTCATACATTGATTTGTAGACGAGTAAACTGTACCAGATTTAATTGAAATAAATTGCCTTCTTATAATCCAAAATTTTTAAATTGTTGATAAATTCAAATCAAATTTTCTTAGCGCGAAGATGTTCGATTACTTTTGCGTCGGTATTTCAAATGCTCGTATGCGTGAACATGGATGTTCGATCTTTCTGACTATGAATATCGCAGATAGACAATCATCATCGGTGTTATGTTATGTTATGTAACGTTTGAAGATGAGGATGCTATGTTATGTTTGAAGATGTTATGTCATTTCAAGGATGATATTAACGCTATACCAGTAAAATTTCAATTCAAATATGATAACTTTAGATGAAATATGTTAAGACGGATTTCACAGCCTTTAGGAAGCCGTAGGATAAATTAACGATATAATACGCAATGCTTGTATTTACGGTTTTTGTTGACTAAATTTAAACGGCTTACTTGGATTAGAATTGAAAATATAAATAGATTTTCCTCTTTATTTCACCTTTTTACAATTTCATCTCCCTTTACCAGTTTTGCCACAAAATGGCACTAGATGTCGCTATTAAACGCTAGGTGGCGCTATTTGTTGCAAGAAAATCCTATATATAAAATTCACATACTGCTAAGTTCGCATTTCCTAGAAAAAGTTTCAGATAGTTAGATCGTTATGGATTTCCGCAAGAGAACGAACCAAGAAAACTCAACCGAGATAAAGGCTAAGTTAGTTTCTTTTAAAATGCTTTTTTCGCAAAATTTGTCTTTAGACTTTTAATAGATGTTATATAACCCATTTCTAGAAAACGACGATTAAAATACACTGAAAAGGAGGACAAGCTAATAGAGAAGGCGGTGCTCGATGAAATCGGTCGAACCGACGGACCTGGTCTTTCGGGGTAAAATTTATGGAATAATATTAAGGCTAGATTGCATCATATCCCAAGTTTAAAGAATAGATCAGCTACTAGCCTCAAGTTTCGATTCCTCGATCACATTAAACCGCTCTTATTGGTAGATATCAAACGTGTACTACATTTTTAAATATACGTTGACTTGTACTATATAATAGGATAATGACCATTCATCTGATGATTCGTCATCTGACAACAGTAGTTCAAAGTCAACATTAACATCTCGTCCTAAGATGGGAGATAGAGTTTTCGAGAATGAAAATCTCTTAGTTAAAATGCGAAACGAAATAGACGATGAACCAAGCCTAAAGGACAAATCGGTTCGTGAAGAAAAAAAGGCCAGAAGAGTTGAAAAAGCGTGAGTTTGCTAGCCAGTCATATTTGTAATTTCGTTTCATCAATTTTGTCTTTGATATTTAGAAAAATGGTGAAATCAGTAAAAACGACAAACTTTAAACATGACAATACTAAATCGGTAAATATCATACGTTTAGTTAATTGTAAAAACTTATTATTCAATAAATCTACGTTATAGGATGAAGAACTTTCGTGCGGTGTTTTGTCATCCGACGGCAGTAGCTCAAAATCACGTCCTACGAAAGGAAAAAAGGTTTCCAAAGAAAAATACGTAGTCGAAAAGGGAGACGAAATGAGCTCTGAACCAAACCTAAAAGATAAATCAGTTAGAGTAAAAGATGAAACATTAAAAAAAATTGGAAAAATCACGTCGGAAAAATACTCCACTTCGTGAGTTTGGTAGCGACAAGTATAATACTTTATTTTAATGAATTTTTTTGCAATTTAGAAAAACTGTGGAAAAAAATGTTCACTTTAAAAGATGATAAACTTTTGTTAGCCTCTGTTAAGAAATTAAATGGATCATGCTTCGGACTGGACCTCACGAAACGTAAAATTTGGCACAAAGTACGAGAGTTATTACGAGAAACTGAAACATTGAAGAATGTATCCATAAGAAAATTAAAACATCGATTCTTTGAACACGTCCAACCGAATATAATGGTCAAAACGCTTATTTCAATTTTTAATTATTATTTATTTTATTCTAAAACTTCTAAGTTAGGACCTTTTTGGGCGAACCAAGCAAGGGAAAAAAAGGAAACGTGGTAAAAGAAACCTTGGAAAGTGCCATCGTCGAAAACGAGGTAAAAGTAAGCTTGGATAGGGCCAACGTCGAAAACATGGTAAAAGAAAGATTGTTTAGTGCCAACGTCGAAAACGTGTATAACGAAAGATCTGAAAGTGCCAGCGTCAAAGTTTCTCCAAAAGGAATTGAGATGGTAAATCGTTTTTTTAAAGAAATTTTTGCATAGATATGAAAATGAAATAAATTTTTTTAGCAGAATATTTCATCGGAAAATACCGCAAACCCAGGGCCATCCAGAGTTGATGATGTCCGTCAATAAGATTTTCATTTCATATGTACAATCTAATAATAAATAAAATTTTCAAATCCACCATTGTGTTTAAAAATTAACTTTAGTGTCGTATCGTAACTTAAATTCCCCAGGGTAATTTGCTAAGGTTAGGGTGGGAATAATCCTCAGGTGGTATCTAGTAGACAAAATAGAAAAGTTTGTCTTAATGGCACAGCAAACTTTGCCCGAAGTAAAATAATGCATAGTGGGTATCATATAATGTGGGCAATTCTTTAACTTTTAACCGAGTTATTGGTTATCACAACTATTGTCTAAAGGGTTGTTGTGAACCTCGTGCATTTTATGAGAGCCCGATATCTAAATAGGTGCACCAAACTAACGGTTTTCGCCATAGGTAGGGCTGTGCGAATAGTTGTTTTTCAAACCGAATCGAATACGAATCGAATAGTAAGTCTCCTATTCGAAATCCGAATCGAGTATTCGTTGAAACGAATATTTCTCGTTTTTTAAAAAATGTAGTTCGAGTACTCCAACAACATTTTGTCATAACGATCGAAAAATATTTTCCAACCAATTCCAAAAACCTAAAATTTTCATATATAGGCAAAATTTTAGTGTCGTTATAGAGGAAATGATAATTCAGATGTGTTTTATTTGTTGTGGAAGAGCTAGCGTCGAACATTTTTCTTGGGGACAAGTTATGCGTTGAACATTTCCCTCTTTAATTTGAACCGCAAAGTACTCTTTCACACATTCTTTACAATAGAGGTGATCACACACTTGAAATATTAAAGCCTGGTAACCCTGTTTATCCACCAAACAGACTTAACAAGTAAACCATTCTTTCTTGAGTTTTTCTTGCTTCCGTGAACCATAAGCGAACTATAAATTGATGGCGCAAGTGTTTCAAGCGAGTTTGAATGACCTATTTTATATAGCTAACACCTGGCATATCGCTAACCAAAAGCGAATTTAGAGGCTTGTTACTTTCTGTTTCCATGGAGAGGATGTATACTTATACTATAGTATTTGAGGGGCTTGGTACTTTTACAACATAGGAAAAACACTCGAAAATACAAAGCCTCTTAAATACTACAGTAAAGTACTTTTACTGTGTTTTTCATTGTCTTTAGGAAAGGATTTCAAACGACGTTCTGTTTGACATAATTTATATAGCTATCACCTGTGTTGCAATCCAAAATCGAATTGATGGCGCAAGTGTCTATATAGCTATGACCTGGGATATTGCTAAGCAAACGCGAACTAAAAGTTTCATGGTGCTTACTTAGTTGTCAAGTGTTGCAAGAGACGTTTTCAGAGACATGTTATATAGCTATGATCTATGATATTGCAAAATAGCGACCTAAAAATTGGGTTCTAGCAAGTTTGAATCCAATAAATCGTAAACGAAAGACTTAATTGAAGATGATGATTTAACAATTCAAAATTTTTTAACATTTCAAAATTCTTTAATATTTCAAATTTCTATTAATTTTTAAACATTTTGTTAAATTGCGTCATTTTAAACATTGTAACATTTTATTAAATATGAAATTTTTAAAAATGTTTTTAATTTTATACATTTTTTGGTTAGTTACTTTTAGTAAATATGTTTAGAATTTTTTTTTAATTATAACGTCTATTTTTGTCACTTTTGAAATTCAATCTTGGGTATTTTTGAAATCGTGTCTTTTTCTTTTTTTTGATTTTGGGCTTCCATTTTTTTCGGTTCTTGCTGTAAAAAAGAAGGAAATTATCAAATTAGAAAACAAAATTTTACATTTTAGGTTTGGATTGTATCTTACAATGTTTTTTATTCTTTCTCTTTCCTTTCGAACCCTTAATTGTTTCATTTTCGTTACTTGTGGACATCTGAGTATCAATATTATGAGGGGTGGACGCCTCAATAGCTTTTTCTCGTGCGACTATTTCCGTACCAAATTTTTCAATTCCTTTTTCCCCCTCCTCTTGGTATTGTTGATCTTTACTTTTTTTATACTTTCTTTTCGTACCCTTTGATTGGTCTACTTAATTTGTAATAAATTAAATTTGTAAATGTTTGTAAACTATTAAATTTGATTTTAACGCAGACTTACGAAAAGCTAACTGTGTTTCAATAATCGTTTGAGTTTCATTTGAAGCCTCATTATCTCTTTCGTTATTGATGGACGCCACCGCATTGATTGTTTCATTATTGCCAATTTCAATTTCATTTCCAACTTCGGGAATTGAAATTTCCCCCGCCTTTTCATCATGTTTTTCCGTTGATTATATTTCGGACGGATCAGCAATTCCTTGAAATAGATGTTAATTAACAACAGTTATCACGTTATTGTAAGCTTTCCGCTTATTCTTTACCTTCAGCTGCGTTGCTGTCATCGCATTTTTCTGTTTTTTCAACTTCAATATTTTCTTCTTCACTTGTGTCTCGCAAAGACGATGCTGAAAAAACTCGTTATGATTAGCATAACATGATAACTTTCCCTTTTAATCTTTTGAGGCACTAAGCCGCACTAGCAGCCTTACCTTTTGATCCGCTTCCAGGCCTTTTGCCATTTTCACTTTCATTGCTTGAATCTGAGCTTGAATCAGAACTTGAATCAGAACTAGAATCAGAGCTGGAAAAACGCGAGCTGGAGCTGCTTGAACTAGATGACGCTAATTTCAATTGAAAATGATACATTAGTTTTTTAATTCGTTTCTGCTACATAAATTGTCTACGAATCTTAACTACCTTTTTTTGGGTTTTTTTAGAGCTAAAAAAGATAATTATCATTAGTATTGAACCATAAGTGGATCATATTACAGCTCCCTATAAGTACTGGACGTAGGTTATGCTTTTATAAACAGCGTTTTCTTCCAGGAAATCCAAGCCCGCCATCTATAGCTCAGTTTCACAAGTTTAGTTTGCCCATTAACCCGGATCTGGAGTTACGTTAGCCTACGGAAATTCCGGTTGATGGGAAGGGCTGTCAGACCGCTGTCAGTGTAGTGATTAGTGTGAAACATGTTATTGCGTTGTAATTTTGATTTAGAATTGCTTATTTTTCTTTTGCTAATTAGGAAAAAGGCCTAGGATCAGTGTATTTAATTACAATGCCCAAATGAAAGACACATCTTAACACGATTTATGTGATATTAAAAGCACTTAACCGTAAGCGACTAAAACGTTTTGTAAAACTGAAAAATATTGACCAGTATCTTTCGCAAACGGAAAACGTTAAAGCATCTAAAAAATTTGTCAGACTTAAAAAGGAAAACAAATTTCAATGTCGACGCACGTATCTTATAATTAGTAATAAATTGGTCCAACTATCCCCGCTAAAAACCTTTAAATCGGTGGAAACTCAGTGCTGTATTAGGAATGCCTGAAAAATGTTATTGGATGATGAAGGCTATTTTGATCATTTGAATTCATATTAATTTCCTTTCCAACACAAGCGTTTGAAAATTGCGCAAAATACCTATAGACCGCCAATTAATTTTTTAAAGTCGGAAAAATAAAGTGGACTTCCACTATTATATTCACAACCCAACACTATGTATGGAACAACTTGTTTCCTTCGGCGCTCTTCTCTCTCAAACCTTTCCTCATTGGCTATCACTTACTTCCGTTTGGTTGCCCCGCTTATTAAAAATTTCTTTCGCGCCAAAATCATTGCTCTTGTTTAGTTCACAAATTCGCCGCTGCGTTTCGCATATACCCTTTTCGCTTCAGTGCTGGGAGACAATGCTGATGCACAGCGATGTTATATCGTTCAGTACTTCTAGGGAGCTGTAATATGATCCACTTCTGATTGAACATAAAAGTGTAGCGATTTCAAACACAAAGTACCTTTTAACTCTTTGCCGAGGTAGGCCAGGAAACCGATTTCTGTTAGACCATGCGATTTTGCTAAAATATTGATGGTTTTTTTCATTTGAAGCATCCTTTGCACTTCTTTTTCTAATTCTTCTTCTTTTATTTCAGATCTCAAATTATTGATGATCCTTCTTTCCTCAATTTCGTTATCGATCTTTTTTTGGTTTCGGCAATCTCCTGCTCGACAATTTTCAAATCGTCTTCAAGCGACTCTATTTGCTTTTGTAGGTTTGCATTTAAACACATCATTTTCTAAAAAAGATTGTATTAGATAGGATATGGGACTATTTTCAAATAAATCGGAATTTTTACGTCTTTTTCTTAATAAGGTTCGCATGTTTTTGTTGGGGAGTTTCATTTGCGATACCCAATTCAGTGAAACTAACACTCGGTACGTCTAAATTTTCGTCTTCGCTTTCATCCGAGCCTTCTGAAACGGTTTGTTCTGAAAACGAGAAATCATTATTTTTCCCGATAGATCACGTTTCAACTCACCTTCCACCATTGTTTCGGCACATCTGGTTCCAGTCGGCTTTGTGCGAGGATAAAAATTAGTAAATTCTCTTGGAAGAAGAAGAATCTTTCTAAAAGTTGGTGTTTGCTTTACAAGTTCTTCGTATCCCTTTAGGAAAAAACTGGGGAGTGTGGCCCTTTTTTTTTGATGGTCTCTTTCGAAACTTTATATCTAAAGAATAGAGTCCTAATTATGTGATCTGCATTAATGGTTTCTTAAGGTATACATGTATCATAAGTTTATAAGATGTGTTCCATAAGTGTTCCGCAGCTAATTAAGAGATAGTCGTGACGTAATTAAATATTCCTAAGTTCTCGGAAAACGAAAAGTGCTGTCCAAGGCATATTACAGACGAATTAGGGAGATGGTCCTAAAAACTTAGGACGTGGTATACTCATGGAACGCAATTTATAAACTTATGATGAATTATAAAATTTTTGTAATATTACCAAAAAGTTTCACCATAAAAGCACAAATTATTGTTGAGTACGGGGAATCGGTTTTCCTGAGGAAGTAATTTTCCAAACTTTTTGTGTAGCTCAAATGGAAGTCTTTTTTTGACTGAAAGAAATAAGATATTTAATATTAAAGCGCGTTTCTCTTAAGTTTCGGAGCTCACTATGAAGATAAGTGCATGGCCTTCCTGGCCACCCATTGCCACCCCTTTTCGGGCTCATCTTTCTTTCTTTTTTCTTTTTGCATTAGCGTCTCCCACTCGGTGGTTGGAAATTTTATTCCGAATTCAATTAACGCCCACAGGAGGCTCTTCGCTGGTATTTTTTCGAACGACGGGGTGTTTTTATATTTACTGTTGGGTGCGTGCTGTGATTCAAGAACTTCTAGGAATTGTACAAAGCATTCCACATCCAGGGTCTGTTTTTCGGAAATTGTCTCAAACATCGTGCTTTTGAAACCAAAATATTGTTCATAAATTAGCATAAGGCAATGTTATATTGAAGTGCACTTGAAAATTTAATGTCGACTATGGTTACCCTATTTTAAAGATTTTGCGAAGTTGTTTTACATATATTTAAAAGATCATTATTTAACGCTAATTTATTATTAGTCACATCATATAATGAAGGTGAAATAAATTTTATATCACTCTTATTTAGCCTAAAGAAGCGAACGGACTCATACATTAATTACACATCGGTGTCATTTAGCCTTTTGCAAACCGAAGGCAAAATAAATATATTTAAGTGCTATTGTTAGGTCGAATATATTTAGTCCAAAAACATCTAATTGAACTTACCGAATATCATCCGCCCGCAAGCGTACCATCAGTTTGAATGAGAATAAATTACATCTTATGTTACAATAGTGTACGCTTTCTTGCATTATTTGTAGGCAAGTGTTTCAAGCGACGTTTTGTGTGACCCGTTTTATATAGCTTTCAGATTGGATATGGCTAACCAAAAGCGATCTCATACTTGCAAGGTGCATTCTTTATAGTTAAGAATTGCAAGCGACGTTTTATTTGACTTATATACCTATTTTAAATAGCTAACACCTGGCATATGGCTAACCAAAAGCGAAATGATGGCAAAACAGTGGAAAACTTATACCAAAGTATTTGAGAGGCACTGTTACTTTCGGTTTCCATACAAAAACATTTAATCAGTGGATATACCATGACACTCAAATACCACAGAGGAAAAGTGTGTTTTACCATAGTATTTGAGGGGCTTGGTACTTTCACAGCATAGGCAAATCACCGGAGAATACCAAGCCTCTCACAAACTAGAGTAAAGTGATCTACCAAGCCTCTCAAGTAAAATAGATATTCCGCTGTGTACAGCTAATATCTGGTATTTATAACCGAATGCGAACTATAACTTGGAGGAGCAAAGCGAAGTTTGTTTTGGCATAATTTATATAGCTAGCACCTGTAGGCTAACCAAAATCGAGCTAAAACTATCATGGTGCATTCTTTATAGTTAAGTGTTGCGCTGGCATTTTCTGTAGGAAAGTGTTGTAACCGACTTTTTCTTTGACATTTTTATATCGCTATGACCCGAGATAAGGCTAACCAAAAGCGAAGTAAAACTTGCATGGTGCAAGCGACGTTTTCTTTGTCTTTTATATAGCTATGACCCGGGATATATATAACGCAAAGCGAATTAGACATTTACATGCTATCATTTTCTGTAGGCGTGTTAAAAAGAACGTTTTACGTTATCCTATTAGTAGCTTATATGCGTTCTTGATGCTATTGACGCGAATGTATTTCGCCTATACATAATCAAAAGCGATCCAAAATTTCCATCAATAATACTATTTCATATCGCCTTTTTTGCAAAAACAAAGATCAAATCAATAAACTTACCGCAAGTTTCTTTTAGTTTTGCGTAATCCACACCTCAGCGAACGGAAATAGATACAAAGTGTTTAAAAGATAGGGCTGCGGCCCAACGTAATACCATTTTTTGACCAAGCGAAAGTAACTTTGAAACCCTGTAAGGATTTTTCCTTTAACTACAGCGTGGTGCGACAACGACGCCCTCTTGCCGGTTGGGAGTCTTCGACTGCCCGTTTTCCCATTGTAACGTGGTTTCCCCCCCTTTTCACTCGCTTAATTTTTTAGTGCTTCAACGAAACATTTATCATTATTTTATTTTTTATTAAAGGGCACCTCTACACGCTCAATAATTTGCGCAAAAAACGTGGGGTCCGTTGTTTAAGTTACAGATCCTTGGCGGTAAATTTTGGACAATATTTGCGTATAAAACTGAAAATTTTGTTCCCAGAAAAGTCTAAACGAGCAGTTTAAATGCGTTCTTGATGCTATTGACAGTACAAGCGAATTTTTTTCGCCTATGCATAATCAAAAGGTGTTTAACTATAGTATTTGAGGGGCTTGGAAATTTTACTGTTTCCATGAAAAACACGGAGTAGAAGTACCAAGCCTCTCAAATTCAATATTAAATAACTTTTGCTCTGTTTTGCATGGAAAGAGTGATAATACCAAGCCCCTTTATTACAATATTAAAATTGTTCTCAGCTATGTACACTTAACACCTGGGATATGGCTAACCAATACCTACAAAAGCTTATTAAAATATGATGACGCAAGTGTTTCAAGCGACTTTTTTTGACCAATTTTATATAGATATGGCTTTGGATATGGATAAGAAAAGCGAACTAGAAATTGCATAACGTCATTTCTAGGCAAGTGTTCCAAGCGAATTTTCGTTGGACATTTTATATAGCTATTACCTGGGATATGGCTAATCAAAAGCGAGTTGATGGCCAACTTTTTCCGCTTAGTGCAGCTAACACTTGGTATATGGCTAACAAACCATACAAACGTATGTTTCCATGTAAAACACAGGAAAACTATTCTATATAGTATTTGAGAGGCTTGGTACAATGCGAAACACTGTTGTGTTATTCTATATGCAATGTACTGTTGACTTAGTACATTTATTCTTATGCGAAACACTGTTGTCTAATGCGATATAATGTTGACTTAGTACATTTATTCTTATACGAAACACTGTTGTCTTATGCGATATAATGTTGACTTATTACATATATACTTATGCGAAACACAGACTTATTCCATGTGCAAGATAATGTTGAATAACTCCAAATGCGAAATACTGTTGATTTATTCCATATGCGAAATACTGTTGACTTATTCCATATATACTTATGCGATAGACTGTTGACTTACTCCATATATACTTATGCGATAGACTGTTGACTTATTCCATATATACTTATGCGATAGACTGTTGACTTATTCCATATATTTGGTTTTTCAATACGAAAGAGTGGTACATTTCAAAATCTTATCTTTAACGTTAGCGTCTATGGGACGAAAATTTCTCCACCAGAAGCGCCAAAAGCCTTCCATGTTGGGGGACGGAAATTTTCTTACCACCATGGGGAAAAAGGGGGGAAATACATTTCTTAAATTCTTGCCATTGTGGTGGTATATTTTACTATTTAAGGAGCAACCCATGTTTTGGAACGGTGAGTTATAACGATTTCTTCTTGGTGGTTTTGGAAACCTTCCGCTTTTTAATGTGTGGTTCTGAGAAGGCTTATAGATAAACCAATGGGCTTCGATTATTGCATGCTATTATATGTTCTGAAAAGCTGCGACCAAGTTCTTTAGTACTAGCCAAAAACTAAAAGCGACTGGTCGGCAGGTGTTGCAAGGGCCGTTTCTTTGACGTTTTTACTTTTGCGAGGATTTCACCATATCGTATACCTAATCAAATAAGCTTTGATTCGAAATTTCCTCTTAATTTATTTCCAATAGCAAACCAAATTTAAATTGAAAATTTCAAAACAAATTATATATAGCTATCTCGTAGCGTGGCTAACCAAAACCGAATTAAAAATTCCACGCTTCCATTCTTTGTTGGCAAGTGTCACAAGCGATGTTTTGCGTGTCTTGTTTTTTTATGTCGCTATGACCCGGTCTTTGGCTAACCGAAAGCGGATCAGAATTGCATAATATAATTTTTTGAAGCCAAATGATTCGACGACTTTTTTAATCGTTGCCTACGTTAATCAAGGCCTGTTGCGCGGTGGCTTCGAAGCGGGGGCTCTTAAGGAACGCGACTTCTTATTTTATCCCTATTTTGGCGCAAGATTTCATTGATAGCTGGACCGAAACGCGCGCGAAAATGAGTATTTAAAATAATATAGGTCCAGCTATTAGCGCCTCAGGTGAGAGAATTTGGCAACTTAATTGCCAAAATAAAAATAAAAATGGCCCCGCGCACAAGCCTTGATTAACGTAGGCAACGTTTTAATACTCTTGGTCGGCATGAGTTATAAGCGGTGTTTTGTTTCACTCATATTTTATGTCGTTATGACCTGGTCTGTGCGATTTAAAAGAGTTACCCTTCATGTTATTACTTTCGTGTAGATTAGACTATATCGTATATCTAATCAAATACGCTTTGAATTGAAGATTCCTGTTACTTTCTTTGCAATAGGTAACCAAATTTATTTCAAAATTTCAAGCTATTGACTACTAATTTACAACTATTACTTACTAAAAGCGAATTAGCAATTGGATGCTTCTTTATAAGCGATGGTTTGTGTGACTTTTTTTAAGGTCCTTATGACCTGGCCTATGGCTAACCGAAATCGAATTAAAATAGCTTGGTAGATTTTTTATCAATTCAAACGACTCCGTGTTTTACCTACATTTTATGTCGTTATGACATAACCAAATGCGAGCTTAAAAGTGCATGCAAGGTACGTTTTGTGTGACTTGTGAATAATATAGTTATGGCCTAGCCCTATACACAGGGAAATTCGACTGTAATCGAAAGGCTTTGGTCCCATTGAACCGAATTCCCATTCGACAGAAGGGGGGTTTTTTTTGGGGTCCCATTCGACCGAACGTAGCCAAAGGTGCGATTTTATTATAGTCCCATTGGACCGAAATTCTATTGAACTGGAAGAAGACATACTGTGTGGTTTTGCATTAAATATATTTTTAATTTCACAACTTATTGTTGTTAAAATAAATGTTAAATTAATAGGAGAATATTTTGGAAAAGGTGGCAGCTAATTAATAGGAGAATGTTTTGGAAAAGGTGGTAGCTAATTAAAAGGAGAATATTTTGGAAAAGGTGGTAGCTAGTTAAAAGGAGAATATTTTGGAAAATTTGGTAGCTAATTAGTAAGAGAATGTTTTGGAAAAGGTTGCAGCTAATTAATAGGAGAATATTTTGAAAAAGGTGGCAGCTAATTAACAGGAAAATCTTTTGGAAAAGGTGGCAGCTAATTAATAGGAAAATCTTTTGGAAAAGGTGGCAGCTAATTAATACGATAATGTTTTGGAAAAGGTGGTAGCTATTTAAAGGGAGAATATTTTGGAAAAGGTGGTAGCTAAATAAAAGGAGCATATTTTGGAAAAGGTGTCAACGAATTATTGGAACCAAACCAAACAAAACCTAAACTAACCTAAGCTAACCTAACCTAAGCTAACCTAACCTAAGCTAAGCTAACCTAACCTAACCTAACCTAACCTATGCTAACCTAACCTAACCTATGCTAACCTAACCTAACCTATGCTAACCTAACCTAACCTATGCTAACCTAACCTAACCTATGCTAACCTAACCTAACCTAACCGAACCTAACCTAACCTAACCTAACCCACCCGAAACCAAACTATTAAAATTTTAATTTAAAATTTAAAGACATTGATGGAACTACCATTATGACTGTACTTCATTTTAAGCACAATTTGTTTATTAATTCTATATATCTCTTGCCTTGAAAGGAATGAAAGTGAGCGTTTTAATTAGTATCACGAACCATATACTTTTAATATTATTAACATACCTTTCGAAGATTCGAACCAACAACCTATCGCTTCGCAGTCCAACATCGTATCCACTACACCACCGAATCGCTGACGGCTACAGTGTTTCAAGTTATATTCATGTATTTTTTAGGGGCATATTCGGACGATTGGGATTTCGGTCCATCGGGAATATAGCCATTGGGCTGGAAATCTAAAATCATTGCGGGATATTGGGTTGAATGGGATTTCGGTCCACTGGGAATTCGGTTGAAAGGAACGATACCATCGAAAGTACCATGGTACTATGATTTCCAATAGATTGTGAATTTAGATTGCAAAATTGCTCGCTCTAAGCATTTGATCTTAAATCTTATGTACTTTAGCTCCTAGCCTATTTCGACCTAAAAGCTAATTAAAAAATGCGTGCTTCGGCCTTAGGGTTTAGTCCCTCTATTTTATATCGTGGATATGAATAATTTATGTTTCTGTTATTTTTCTTTAGTTATTCAAGTTTCAATTTGTTTTTTACTGTTATTTTCACCGAAAAGTATTATACACAAGTTTCAATTATGTGTTATATTTTATATATCTGGCAAATCTATAAATCCCTAACACACATCGCTTTGCCGTCTAAAAATATCACTCTTGGATAACGGATTCACTTTTATCGGTTTAAAATGGTATAAGAGAAAATATGATTTTGGGAGTTTTGTTCACTTGATTATTATATGCTGTTTTTAGTTGTTTCAAGAGGAAAATGCAACTACAGAAACTTTTGAAAATTATGTTTATGAAGGTAATAAACAGCATTATTAAATGAACAAACCAAACGTGCTCGTAATCTTGAAATAACTCTATGGTAGGATCCTATCACCCAGATAAGGTTTGCATAGCACGTAGCCTCGCTTTCAGCAGGTCCGAAACTACATTTTCGGAAAAGTTCCAACGAAAGTTTTACGGAAAACTATCCGGTTTACAAATTGAAGCCGTTCAGCTAATTTCTGAAAGGCACAAGACGCTCCTGCCAAATGGACACAGGGCCGGCTTTGTATTAGGTATTTAAAGGACACTTCTGATTTTAAATGACTATTTTAATCGAATCTCCGAATTCTTTCAAACATCGCTTTAAGAAAATATAAAACCAAAAGGTATCTTTCTGAAAAACTACAATTCATTGTTTTATAGGCGACGGAACAGGAATGGGAAAAACACGTGTCATTGCCGCAACCATTTTACAATACCTAAGCGAGGGAAGATCGAAGCATATTTTTATTACAGTTTCTTCTTCATTATTCTGCAACCTGACGATGGGTTTGGAAAACCTTAACCCTCCCCAAAAGTTTCGGGCGAGGCAACTCGCAGAAGGACTGAAATTTAAAATGGGAATTCTATTTTTGACTTACACGGAGCTAAGAGAAAAATATTCGAACATTATCAAAGCTTTCGAGAAAAACTTCGATGGTGTCGTTAGTGTCTTATTGCTTAAAGTTTGTCATCGTTATTTTATTGTTGCGCGCCTTTTTTAGATTGCATTTGACGAATGCCATATGGCTAGGAGCGTTTCCCAAAACGGTGTTACTGGAAAATACGTAGTTCGTATGCAAGAGGAACAACCATTGAGTAGAGTTATATACGCTTCTGCAACGGCGTTGAGCAAGCCAGATAATATCGCGTACCTGGTTAGGCTTGGTAAATATTTTTTCATAAAGAAATACTTACGGAAAACTAATTTTTGCATTTCACTCCTTTTCATATCAGGGTTGTGGGGAAAAGAAACTTCATTTGACGACTCAAAGGCATTCGTAAAAAATTTGTCGAATCGGTAAGCCTATTTCGTAGAAATATTAAAATGTTTTACATGTAGTTCCGTTATTTTCTAGAGGTATTCTTGGTATGGAGTTGTTAGCCTGCGATTTGACGAGAGCAGGTGCTTTTATATCTCGGCAGCTGAGCCAAGACGGCGTTTCAAACGAAATTGTAATTTGCAAGACCGATGAAAAGATGAACAGCCTTTACGACGCCTCTGAAAAACTGGTATTTATTAATTGAATTATAAGCGCTTTCGCAATATGTAACATTTCTTTGGCTTTCAGTGGATGCTCATAGTAAGTACCGCAAAAAAACACGTACGTCGTCATTCAATGAGTTTTATATGGCAAGCCCATCAAAACTATTTCAATAGTCTTTGTGTTTGGTCGAAAGTGCCTGAATGCATCGAACAAACTAGGTATGTTTAATTAAAACAGTTTTATTTATTTCGGTTGTAGAACCAAATTATATTTTGCCAAAGTAGAAACGCACTTAAGAATGGAATGCAAGTCATTCTTGGCATTCAAACCACAGGTGAATCGCTTTATAAAAATATTGAAACACCGTATACACAACCATACTCATTATTAAGGTAAATTATGAAGTACTGTCCTAACCATTATGACTTTTCTAATTTCTGTTCAATAATTTTTAGGTCTTTGTTAAAAAAAGTGTTAATTAAATATCTACAAATTGACGTTGATCATGTTTCGAAGAAGCCAAAAGGTTGTAAAATGCTTCTATTGTAGAGCTTCTCTAACCTTTGTAATATGTAGCCAAAAAAAATCAAACTAGAAGATTCAAGGGCGAATTGCACCTTGCAAGAGTTTGACATTTCCAGTTCAAATGAGGGTGAAGATTCGAGTTCACAAAACACTGAAGATGATTCTAATTTGCAACAACGTGATGATTTGGTTGCCGAGTTATCACTTGGTAATGTTACCTTTTCAGAGTAGATTAAATTTATTTCACCTATAATTCTTCGCAGACGATGTTAATTCGATAAAAAAAGCCTTTCAACATTTAGACCCTCTCCTACCGAGAAATATTTTAGATTTTCTCATTGCTGAACTGGGCGGTGAAACTATTGTCGCAGAGGTAACTATATAAACTTACCTTTAAGAACCAAAGCTTCCGCGCGAAATAACGTTCTAGGGAAAAGGCGTACGCAAGGCATCGGATACAAAACGGAGCAATATTTTTATACTTATCACAGTTGCAATCGACTATTAATATCCTCTGAAAATTTTGTTAATTTAAATTTTCAATATTTTAAGAACTAAATTTCACCTAATTAGTTAACTGGTCGAAAGGTTATGGAAAGAGAATACGTAGACACGAAAGGCAACATTGTATATGCATCGGTGCAACGACAGAGTAACGAGCAAAACGTGAAAGGTTAGTATCCTCAGTTTTAAAAGACATAATAATAAACGGTTTTCAAGATGATGTTTAAAATGTAATTGACTTTTCAAGATAGAGAATGTTTTCAAGCAGGTTTGAAAAAAAATCGTAATTATCAGTAACGTTGCCTCAATTGGCATATCGTTACACGCTGAGAATTTGCCTGCACGCGAGAACGTTTCAACTCGTTTGCATGTGACGCTGGAATTTCCGTGGAGCGCCGATCGTTTAGTTCAGCAACTAGGTACCATCTTACACACTACACTGATAAAACGCGGTCGCAGTAAATGCATAAACCATATTTTTACGTACATCTTTCAGGTAGAAGCCATCGCTCTAATCAGAAGTGTCCACCGAAATACTTATTTTTAATGACGGACATTCCAGGCGAACTAAGAATTGTTGGAACTCTCGCGAGTCGTGTGGCGCATCTAGTACGTTCAATCCTAGGTAAACTCGCTTGGAGAAATAAATAGGTCGAACAACATAGTTCAACCCACAATTCAAACGATAGAGTAGAATATTGCGGGTCTCCAACCGAGTTGCTCATCGAAGGTTAATAGTCTAACTAATCTTATTTTCTTTGCTGTAAGAGCGCTTTAACTCAAGGGGATCGAAGATCCAGCGTTCGAGTTTTCGAAGATTTCACACTGCAATACGACGGCAACGCGTCTGTAGTAAAGACCATTTTAGAAAACTTACTCGAAGACTTTTCCTTACATAACGAAAAGTTTCTGAAGAAGCTAACGAAAGTCGGAATATTCCAACACTGTAAAGATGGTATGAAATTGAGCGGGAACTCACGTAATTTCGAATTTTTTTTCCATCGGATGCTCGGTCTACCGTTGAATGATCAAAGAGAAATTTACAAAAAATTCATGTATTTCCAAGACCTGGCAGCAATTGACAGCCAACATGATTCTGCCATAATCCGTAAGAAGTTGCTAACAAAACTCTCTACTTAGAGGAAGTTTACCATTTTTCCCCTAAAACAGAAGTAGGAGAAAATTTGAAGATGATTTCAACGAATTCTTGCGCTATCACCGAACGCCTAGTTCACCACGAAATACTTTTTGACACAAGGATGGAACTACACGAAATGATCTCTTTAAGAACTGCTAGCAAGGAGCACTTTTTTTGCAAAGTAATACAGATGGAAAAATAGTTCTCGCCATTAAAGAAAATGATCTCTATCGATTGTATTCTCCGGAGCAAGGAAAAAGGGTAAAGGTTTAGCGTAACATTTTAACTAAGTAACTGTGTTAAATTTTGTGGTTTTATTCAGGAACTGTTAAACACATTCATTATTAATTGGTCATATAAAAGTATACCTATTACCGACGGTGAAATTATGTGGATGCGCCAGTATGAGGATCCTTCAGTGAAGATGAAAACATTCCATATAATTTCCGGTGATATCTTCCCGATTTGGACATATTTGGAACAAGTATTAGAAATTCCTTCGCGTAAGAAAGGAAAACGGCAATGGCATTTACGGTCTTGATGTTCCAGAGGAGAAAATTTCAAAAGCGAAAATAGCCATTCGCCATAAGGATTTTTTGGCGTAATTTTTTCGCTATTTAAATGTACAAAAAAATTCGTATATAACCAAAGTTTTGCCTCGGCATTTTTGAAATAGTTAACAAAAAATGACCAAAGTGAAACCAAGTGTTAATTATACTAGCGTGAAATTTTGTTCGAAAGCACTTCACGTAACGCTAGACTCAATTTACAATTCAGTGCCCCAAATACTTTCGTTCTATTTGATATCGGAGTCATAAATCTATATATGTATATAGCGCAAAACGAATGGTTTTGTTCGTGTAAAGCAAGAAGAGTCACTTTCATATTATTATAAACTTCGCTAAAAATGACATTGGCGAATCGTTTAAGTCGTTGACAAGAGAAGACCGAGATTTAAGAAACAATCGTACGCAATGTAATTAGTTAAGTTACTTAAAGCAGTTAAATTTTTGAGAACAGGAGCGTGAAATATCCCAAAAATTAAGTTTAATATATTCATTTTGTATTAACGCAATCATATCTAAAAGTACCAGTTACCTTCTAATTTAAGAATGGTCAAAACTAAACATTCCGTTGGGAATTCGCAATTCGCCAACTATTTGCGAATCGCTTTAATTTTTGACAAACAACTAAAGCTTTTGAAACGAATGTTTTTGAACAATTTTAAGCAAGAATGTTCTAAACAACAGTTTATATTAAAGTTCGCTAAGACTTCGCCTTACACTAACTCTTTATGAATTCCTGACATTGTTTTCAAAAGTAGCGTGAAAAATCTAAAATTTGTTCATTCGCTAGATAGGGTTCAAGTTCATCCGCTAGGTAGGGTTTAATGTCTTTCATGATCGGGATGGAATTTATCTTACCCCCGAAAAGTATATAAAAGTTATAAACCTAAAAAATACCAAAAATAAGTTCATTACTATCTTAGCCTCCCTGGGTGAAAGACGTGATAGAACATTCTATGAAAATGGTAGGAAATTACAAACTTTTCTCACTAGAAATCTACAGATGTATTTCGAATAATCCATGCCTACGGCCAGCGCTGTACTTGGGAGAACTGCCGCGCTCTAAGATTATTTGGCATGATGACTAATGACCGTTATATTTCACAGGATGTACTTCATGAATACCACCTCGCCGTTACCGAAGTAATCGCGGATTCCATTATGGCGCTTGACGCAAGTGATATTAATTGTGTGGATTTTATCGAGACACTTTGGGCGGTCAGAATGAACTGTTTACCGCAATCTGTAGAAATTGATCAGATAATCATTCCACGCATAATGGAAAAACTAACAGAATATGCGTTTTGGATTTAAAAACGCAAATAAATAACAAACAAATTTTTTGTAAACTTCTAAGACCAATAAAAAACCTTTTAAGTGCGTAATGAATGAGTTTTTTATTGCGCAAAATGTTATTCAAACAATTGAACAATATTTCGCTTTTGAAAAACACTAAAGTCTGTCTATTTGACGCTTTATACGTAAGGTTTGGACAATATAATTATACACGGTCTAGGGCCTCAACAGCATCTTTTTTAATTGTGACAAAAATATTCATAATAATAGAAAACATAGTCAATATATTTGTCCAATGACGTTTTAAGGGTTTTTCTAAATATTGGGCATTGAAAATTGTGATGGGTTTTTATTTGCACAATTATTGAAAGGTCTTGACAATAATTCATAAAATGATGAATTTTATAGATGTCCCTCACTTAATTTGTGCAAATAATTGAACGTGTAAAGGCACTTTACCCCCAAGAAATATCAAAACTTCACAATACATTAAATAAGAACTTCGAGATTCGTGCATTTTAATATATTTTTTTCGCCCCCTTGAATTCGGCGTGTTTTGTTCTTAACGACGTTGTAACATTAAGTTTGATTATGAGCCCCACCGCGCTCATCACTATAGTGCGCGATATAGGAAATCCTTGTTGGACGTTCGATTATTGTAAACACGACTCACTCTCAAGATGTCTTCGTTGCAGAAAGGTCGGATGTTGAAAACTTATCAAATAGAAGAAGGGAATCGCATTATAGAAGAAATAATAAGAGAAAAGAGAACAATTGTTAGACTTGGTGGAGATAAATTTTGGAAGGACCTTTACAAGAGAAAAGTGCGTTTGGAATGTACTAAGAATTGAAAATAAATTTTATATTTAATTATTTGTTCTAGATTTTTGATAAACGAACCAGCTTTTGGGCTCTAAAAATATGTGGAAGAAGTTAACGAAATATGGAGGTGAGAAACTATTTAAAGACAAGTGGACTCAAGAAATGCAAAGCAATTTGGAAATAGCGTTGAAAAAGTCCCCAAGTAGTCAAAGGTAGAAGACATCTTTAATGAGAGTTCAATTTACTAATAGAATTCAATATAGAACTGCCGCAAAAAACAAATCATATAATACGCCGAATCGAGAATCTGATAAAGTTGATTCTCTTCTTGAATCTGATAAAGTTGATTCTCTTCTTGAATCTGATAAAGTTGATTCTCTTCTTGAATCTGATAAAGTTGATTCGTTTCGAGAAACCGATAAAATTGTGTCTCTTCTTGAAAAAGAAACAGAAACAGAAGTTAATTGCGATGAAGACCAACTACATAAGAGAGAAATGTTGGTATGTTTATTATTAAAATATGTACTTTAATACATTTTCATTCATTTTACTAATATAGCTGCGGTTTAAGACCGAAACCCATCAACCCTTTTAAGCTAAAGTTGATCGGGAAGTCTTTTAAAATGTAGTATACTAAAAAAACCACTTTTTTTCGCAATTGTTTTACTTCCCTAATAATGTCTAGTGAAATCTCTCAGCAATAAAGATGTTTAAAAAATTTATTGTAAATTATTATATATGGTATGAGAATTTTGTTAACAAGAAGGCAGGGCGTTACGCGAATTGTCGAAGGTCCTTCTTTCAAATTATCCATGAAATTGATTTTAATTTGAACTTTAAAATCATTCGGAAGTATTTCCTGAATGTTTCACTATGCAGACTGGTCTTATAATAACATTGTCTACATCCAAAATTGGAAGTTTCCCATCCTTTTCTTCCTCTAATGTAAGAAAGTGCTTTCTCAGCATAATTTTGCTAAGTTGAAAATGGAATCAAGTTCGTGTTTTCTATTCACAATCTGAATTAAGTCTCTGACTCAAAACCTCAATTATACCATCGATAGGGAGATTTGTAAATCAAACTAACTACATCTAAACTAAACACGCGATTGGTCTAGTCTAATTTTACCATTCTAATTTTATTTACATAATCATGTGAATTAACTACATGATGTGGGTATTACCTACAAGGGGAGACGAGATATGAACTAGTTTACGCGCAAGCCAATACGCAGGACAATCCCGGGAAGATACTATTGGGCGCATTTTTGGTAAAACATTAATGAACCGAGTTTTTAAGTTGTTTAAAATAAGTCTACAAAACTGCTAGTCATCAAGCTCCTTAGAAATACAATCTCTAATCTTCTCCCTCACAGTTGTAGAGTTTTTCTTTTGTAATAATTTGTCGTCTTTTCAGTTGCGCTTACCATCTTACCTGACACGCAAATTGAAAAACTAAGCTAAGTTTCCCCCGAAAATTTAATACTTTGGTCCCAGATTATGGTCAAAAACGTCAGTATTTAAAAGGAAAGTATTTAGCCCTTTTGGTTTGCCATACGCTACGTCATAACGATATAAATTCCCCGAAGCCAAATATTTTTCTGTAAGTGTTGCACGCTATGTTATTTGTATTTTCATATCGCTGGGACCTAGCCTATAGATATCTAAAAGCGATCAAAATGCGAGGCCAAATTGAACTAATATAAAGATTATTATACATTGGTTATACAGCGAAGTTACTTTGGTTCCAGATAGTGGTCAAGAACGCCAGTAACACTATTCTTTATAGGAAACATTTCAACCCTATAGGCGTATTTTATTCATACCGTTATGACGTAGCCAAAAACAGAATATTGGTATATTTTCTCTTTGGAAGCGAAAAAGTTTTTGCTTGATTTAATTTTTGTACGCTGTTACTTATAGTTTCAAATCGCTGTGTCGTAGCCTATTGATATCTAAAAGCGATCTAAATGCGGGAACAACTGAACTTGATGTGAAGATTATTCGGTTAGAAGACGGCTGACGGACCCCCTATTATTAACAATGCTAATTGTTTATGTCAGGAAAGGATATCTTAAAGGAAAGCACAAGATGCATATGTTCATTCGCGCTTAAGTCCCAGTTCCTACTTTCAAAATACAAGGGGAACGAAATAGAAGGCGGGGCCTTTTCGCCACTCGTATATTTTTCGTCATTCGAGTCACAAGAACCAATGAGATGGTTGCTGAATTTTAAAGGCGGGACCTACGAGCGGAATGGATGGTGGTGTGTGTGTGTAAATTTAATTTATTCGTTACGTTTGAAATATTTTGGTACAGCTGAATTTCATTGTCGTCTTTGATTCTATCGGCTTGGCATCGAATTTTGTTTGACCATCGAATTGGAAGTTGGGATTTTCAACGTTTTAACAAATTAAGTTGGTTCGTGATTGTTAACTGTAGGCTAGGAGTAATGTAACTAAACTTTACGCATGCAATTATTACGTACGGAAAATAATTGTCTTAAAAGCATTTTAGTGGCAAGCAAAAGAAGCAACCAAGTCCTCACGTGATTAAAAACACACTGTTTTAATAATGCTGGGGAAATTTTTGCGCTAGCTTTGAATAGCCGAAAAATTCACCTCAGGTGTCGGTCGGTATTTGGTTATAGTCTTTGCCCTGGCTTCTAAAATACATACATTTAAATTTATATCGACTAGAAAAAGATCATCTCGTTACGTTTATTTTATTGCGACATGACCTTTTTCTGAGGAAAACGAAGCTTTTTACTTTCAATGTCAACAACTACGAAAACGTTGCAAACTATCTTTCGTCTTCTGATACCCTATAGCGTCAATTGTATGTCGCGTTAGTGCGTAGTATATTATAAAAATTCTCCACTAACATTGATGGAATAATATTTTTATATAAAATTTACCAAACGTTTTTTGATACTTTAGGAATACATTTTCACATTGTGTAGCGCGATAACGACATGTCATACAAAATTAAAGATTCAAATAGTACAATATTTAAAGCAAAGTAAGTGGCTTTAAACATATCACTTAACAAGTTGGGAAAACCAAAATATTACCTCTCCGAGTCAAGAGGTCTACTACTACAAACTTGTTTACCTAGATATGGAATTATTTCTCTTTTTTGAAGTAAAAATTTACGAAATATTGAAGCAGTATTCCAAGCATAGCGAATATACAGTAAAGCAGACGACATTTTACATCCAATAAGGATAAATCTTGGACACATGGAAATCAGTCAATGGGGAAAAGATCAGGAAATGAAGTCTACGCTTCAGCTGTTTACCGTATATTCTGATAGCTACATTCACAACTGGTTTGCAGTGTAAACACTATCGTCTCGTCTCACCTCAACAATATTCTTAGTTTGCCAACATGAATGTTAACGTTAAATAACACCAAAGCTAAATTGTAGCTAGACGCACTAATGGTCAATACGCACCATAAAGAGAATAAAAAGTCTGTAGCTACTACCCGTTTACCATTAGCCCTTTTACAATTCTAATTGCCACCATGATCTTTTCTTCTATTATAAAACCTTAACCTGATTATTTAATAGTGTATTTAACTTTCGGCTCACTCTGAACCGTTGATGTCTCTTCATTTCAGACACGAAAATCGAAGCCCAAAGTTTACTTCACCTCATGCCTCAATTATTTATTCTTTGTTTCACTAAGCCTATTGCGGATGATACTTAATATACCCGCCAGAGTCTAGGTCTTAGTTTTCTTCATGAAATCACTAATCCAAGGATTATTGTATATACAGATGTAGTATAGCTTAAGTAATATATAAACAGCCATTTCAAATAACAATATTAAAAAAATCTTTGGAATATCAAAATGAAACAGAGCTTTAAAGCTACAAAAGTACTAAATGCATCATAATTACGAAAAATATTCCACATATTCACTTTATATTAAGGATAAAGGGAATATTAAGGTTCTGTCGGATTTCTTTACACATCTAAACAAGGCTAACTGCTAACGCGACGCACTAGTGTAACAATGGACGGACACACACAGACAAAAACACAGACTGCTTTTTAACTCTTTCCGTATTAATTTTGAGTTGAGAAACAATATTATCTTTAATATTTAAATAAATATAATTATTTTTAATTATTTTAATCTTCAATAATTAACATTAATAATTGTTAAATCGTTTAAAATAAAGTTATACCTATTATCATCTCAAACTTTGCTAATATTGACGTTTAAAGTGAAGGGTACCCCTCTTGCCCGCTTTCTTCAAATTTTGGGGTATATATACGATTCGTTTCCATTAATATAGTAAGGAAAAAGCGCAATTGCGAAAACCTTTGGTGGCGATCCCACCTTAGGGAGGCTAGACGTTTCTCGTAACCCTAGCTGATCGCCGCGTATATCCTAAAACCAAACGATGATAATGGAGTAGAAGCCAATGAGACAGATTGGACGAAGATCAAAAGATGGTGGTGATTAGAAGCCAGTAAGTACAGACTGGTGTCCGTGTGGGATGGACAAAGACCAGAAGATGCTGCTGTGGGAACTCAGGTAGAGGAGCCATTTCCGTGACTGTGAAAGCAGTTCGGAAATGGCGAACACGTTTGCTCCGATTTGGAAACTGCGAACGCGGTCACGTGGGTGTAACAACAGACACACACACAGACACCCACACCCCCAGACAGACACACACGATCGTTACAGAACCTCTCCGTGACATACGTCACTCGGAGAGGTAAAAAGGCAAGGTTCTAAACCTACTTTAGTTTGAAAACGTACCCGTTAGGCGGTGACTTTAAATAAACAATAAAGGGTTTAACACTAGGTTGGAAAAGGTAAAGTTCTAAACCCACTTTGGTTTGAAAACGTACCGACAAAGTTCTGAACTATAACCATACAGGGTTTAAGACTAGATTGAAAACGGTAAAGTTCTAAACCCGCTTTGGTTTGAAAACGTACCGGGGTACCGACAAAGTTCTGAACTATAACCATAAAGGGTTTAAGACTAGATTACAAAGGGATTAATACAGTATTAATCCCGCTCATAGGCGTAGAGTTCTATAGGCCCATGGGGCCCGAGCCCCCCCAAAAATTTTAGAAGTGGCCACGGGCCCCTCCAAAAATTTGTCATCAATAATACCGAAATCATGAAGATAGTGACCTCATAAAAATAATTTTTGCGTTTAACTGACTGCAAAAAACCATTAAAACCACTACAGAGCAGTGTTTTCCGAACAGAATAGTTTTATTTTGTTCTGTAAAATGTAAACAAGACGACAATAATAGTAGCCACATCGTTATCTACTTAGTTATTCTTACTTCAATTAATCTACTTATGTTATAATTGTAATAGTGCAACATAAACAGAAAAATTGAAATTTAATAATGTTATAATTGCAAAACCCCGGTTCCGACAAGCTTTTGCTTTTCTTCTATGAATGTTGAAATAGGGGAGTGGGATTGAAAGCGTGAAATACTTGTCGACAGGTGTTAGGAATTTTAAAGCGAGTATTAAACCTTCCATTTTAAGGCTATATCATAGTCCTCTCTCTCTCTCGCTTGAAACAAAGAGCAAATGTGAAACAAGCAATGCTTAACCTTACTAGTTCAATTAAATGCAATGCTTAATCCTCTCATATTCACTCTCCCTTCAATGAGGAACAAAAAAATTTATACTGCCAGAGGCAGTACAAAGAAGGCAGTACAGAGATACTCCACCGCCAACAGGGCAGGCCATGCTAATGTCCACGTCGTAGATGTACATCATACGATGTGGCTAAAAAGTGTAGTTACTAAGAGATTTTTTTTTCATATCCTTGAAAAAGTGAGTTGACCGGTCAAGGCAGCAGCGGCTGGCAGCCCATCCTAACCAGATTGGCTGGTTTTCATGGTTTTCACGTCAATTAAATTTAGATACTACAACAATTTCGTTGACCGTTGACACAAATAATGGAAGGAATGAGGGATGGGATTGAAAAGTGCAACTGGTCTTCTGAAATAACCCGTTTTTAGAATGCTCTAGTCTAGTATAGTCAGAAGCCGAATTGGCTTTACACATGAAGTACGTAACATGTGCCATTGTGCCTGGAGGAGCTTCACGATATTCTCTAAACTTCTGGGAAAGAACCCCCCCCCCTTATGCGGAGGAACATAATTCGGTAAGGCGGCTCCTTCGGATCCTTGCGATACTTGCGCTTTAAGAACCGATTTTCCAGGTACATAAATTAGGGAACTACTAAAAGACTGAATATTCTTTAGTTAAAACTATACACAATACCGTAGATTATTTGGGAGTAAGGCTCAACGATCTTATCAATCTGGGTAGCTTTTGTTTAGACTATTTAAGACGCCGTGTATCTGTTTTCTTTACTAGGATTTTTTTCTGTTCTCGCGGCTACGGCGAGCCCAGCTGTTGGCGGCTCGGGACTTGAGATACCGCCGATACCTAGCCGAGGCTAAGCGTAGTTTTCGAGTCTACTATTATTCGCAGAGCTATTTTTCAGTTGAAATTAAAAAAATTATAATATTTAGTTGAAGACTTATTAAATGACTCCAAATTTACGGAACTTGAGCTTTTAAACGTTTAATATAATATAACGACTAAGGAACGATACCGCAAATTTGCCTTCCGAGCTTTCCGGTTATGTCGACAACGAAGTCGAGTCGAGGTCCCATGCAAGAAAATAGTAATAGCCGTCGCCGATTGGTCTGGCATTAAAGAGACTATCTACGGTTAGGGGACTTTTGATTGGTTAAAAAGTTTTTTGTTCGTCTGATTAGTTTTTACTTCGGGAATATCATGAAATCCATGGCCAAAGCTATGGAAAAGTGGGACTTACGCACTTTATGTGTGAAGCATAATCCGCTTTTGGAATAGTGCGAAGAAATTGTAAGGCCAGGGATACTAGATGCTTTAAGAGGGATTCGAAGGGAGACGGAAAATGCGACAGAGTTATCGGCGTGTCATGCGCAGTACAGTCTACCGGACTTGTAGAATTTAGTGTAATTCATAGCTAAATCAAGGATGATGGCGGGAGGATGCGAAATCCCTGGTAAAACTCCATTTTCAAAATGTTTTTCGAAGCACAAGTATAAATTAGTCTTATGGGTTAAGTCGCTCTCATAGTTTCCTAATTTGGTGATTTTCCCGGGTTTTGAAAGTGGTTTCGAAATTTTTGTAAGGAATTTTACATTCGCATGGCAATGCCAAATACGGATAAATTTGTTTTAAAACGGCCTAGATTATCTTTAGAGGAAAACATAGTACATGGATATACTTAATAAATATACTATATAATGTAATATATATAAATTTAGTACTTAATATTCCTTAGGAATTTATATACATCATGCATGATGCTATCTATGTATTGGTTCAGGCCGGTTGGGCCGGGCCCCACCAAACATTTACGAAACTCTACGCCTATGATCCCGCTTTGGTTTAAACACGTTCCATACACGTTCTGAATTTAAACGAACTAAGGGATTAACAAAAGACGCGAAATGGGTCAAATATATAGCCTGTAATGGTAAATAAACAAACCAAGAATGTTCTAAATTTAAACCATCAAGAATTTTAATAAAACAGTCCTTAAACCCTTCAGGGACTGAAACTAAACCTTTGATGGACTGGTTTTCGGACAATTTTGACAAAACCCTTTGGGGTTCATTCACAGACCATTATTTCTCTCTGTGTGGTTAACACCAGAAAAGAAAGTTCACGATTTTGGAATGCACCGCGTTTTTCGACAAGATCGTCCTCACGCTCAAGGAACTGCCTACCACCTTGGTGGAGGTGTAGCAATCCTAGCCCGGAATGATCTCACACCTAAGCAAACGAACAAGACGTTTCCTCCTTTGGTGGAGGGCATCGCCATAACCATCACTTGGAATAACCGACAAGTAGAGATAATCTCGTCGTACGAGCCAAAAGGACGCACGAGATTTACAGGCATTACATGAACAACTTCATCCGCCTGTCATCTTATGTGGAGACTGTAATGGACGTCACCCTAGCTGGGGAGACACCACCACGAATACCCAAGGCTGTACCATTGCAGACTTTTTAGACACAACGCCAAATCTCGTACTTCAAAACAAGGGACAATACACTCGCCTCTCATCCTCGGCAACACCTTCGGTGCTGGACCTCACCTTTACCGACGCCACACTCGCAGCAGGTGTGACTTGGACGCCACTACACAAGGGGGGCATTGATCACCTCCCAATCCTTATTACCATCCCACACAACATTAGTCGGGGGAGGTCCCCTCCCATACTTCGGCCTCCCTCGCCCACATTTATGCCACTTAACTGGGAAAAATTCGAGTCAAGGACATTAGACCACGCCGCTACCAATGTTCGGGAACACTGGAGCTATACAGAGGTCATTGAGGCCCTTAGAACATGCGCCGGTAACAGCACTCTAAAACAACCCAATCCAGGAGGACACAGCACCCCCACACTTTCCCCGTGGTGGTCCATTAAACTTTCCCAACTCCACACGAAGATGAATTGGCACAGGAACCGCTACAGCAAACACCATAATATCAATGATCTCATTGCTTACAAGAAATTCCGAGCGCACTTCCGCAAACAACTAAGGAGGCAACGCCATTCGGGCTGGCAGAAGTACTGCACCCAAATAAATGCCCAAAGCCCTGTTACACAAGTTTGGAAGGGGGTTTTTTTTACCACCTACTAACACTAGTGCTTAGCCGTTAGGCCTTTAGCACCAGGAAGAATTGAGCGGGAGACCCTACGCGGCCCAGCACTGACGGGGGCCGCTAGGTCGTATGTGTAGAAGCAGGGAAGGATTGAGGTTTACTTGGGAAGTGACGGAAGGTGGAATTGGGGTAAGTCACCTCCGGCGGACACGGGACAGTCGGCACCTAGGTCGTATGTGTAGAAGCAGGGACGGATTGAAGTTTACTTGGGAGGTGACGGAAGGTGGAATTGGGGTAAGTCACCTCCGGCGGACACGGGACAGTCGGCACCTATAGGGTAGGATCGCCGACATGTGTCGTATTCCCTCAAACTTTGCCGCCCAGAAGCTCGGCTTACAGGAGGGCGCCAAAATCCCGGCCTTGGAAGGGGTTGAAATGGGCTACGAAGAACGCTGCCACAAGCCAACCGCCTACCCCTCACGTCGAGGACGCACAGATGGCAGAAAAACTAGCAGACCACTATCGCACAGTCTATTATAAAGCTACGAGCACTCAGCCGATGGGCCCTGGAGGTGAGAACGACAGTTATAATGGGCCGATCACCCCACAGGAATACCGAGCAGGAGTTAAGGGACTCAAGAACACAGCCGCAGGTGGGGACTGGGTGACGAACAAAATGCTCCCCTGGGTGTTTCACCAGAATATACTTAACCTGTTTAACCACCATTGGACCACGCAAGAGTACCCGACCCACTGGAATGATGCGATCATCGTTCCATTCCTGAAACCGAACCAAACGAAAGAGGACCCCTCTCATTATCGTCCAATAGCCCTCATATCTACTCTGAAAAAACTGATGGATAAAATTATTAACAGACGCTTGCAATACTTCCTGGAAGAAACCCAAGCCCTAAACCCTTTTCGGACGGGTTTCAGGAAGGGGCAAACCACTATCGACAACATAATCCGCCTGACGGAAGCGACCAGGGACGCTATGGAGCAGAGGAAGTACATGGGGATAGTTTTCATAGATATAAAGGACGCATTTGGGAACGTACCCCCTGGGAGACTTTTACAACGATTGGCAGAGCTAAACTGCCGCGGTAACTTATGGGCATGGATTGAAGACTTCCTCATTGAGCGGGAGGTCCAGGTTCGCCTAAATGGGGCAGTTTCCTCTTCTCGACGGCTAAACTATGGAGTCCCCCAAGGGAGCCCCCTAAGTCCTACCACTGCCTTTTCTAATACTAGGCCTTGAAATGTACAACAGAAGCATTTTTATGTGACATTATGAATTTGCGCTTAGTAACCGTTAGATGACTCTTTTCTGAGGCAAATTTTCGCGATGACGAAAGTAAATTCGTACTGCGCAGTCTCGTGTGACGTCTTTCACTAATGGCGGACTATGGGTGCTAAAATGGCACTCAGGTATGTATTATTCTATTTTTCGTCAAATTCCGTGAAGTGTGAATTCATTTCTAAGGTCGTAACACGTATTTGGAAGACATTACATGTTAATGTCATCCAAATACTGTTTGCGAAATTAAATTCACTACTAATAATACAAATTTGAATTAAGCCGAGGCATGAAAACTAATGTATTCCTCTTGTCTAAGGTTTCTTGGTGCCTAGTCACTGGCCTAGTCAACTGCCTACAGTCTAGTCAGTCTGAAAATTTAGTTCCTAAGCTCTGCTGTAAAAACGGTTCTAATTGCTCTTTAAAATGGTTGTTACGTGCATTTTAAAAAATTACTCAAGCAAAGACAAGAAAAGTACATGTAGATCAGAATCAGATACCTCAGAAGTGTTAAGTTTTCACTCGATTCCCTCAAATAAACCCCTGCGTGATAAATGGGAAGCTGTTCTTTCTAGAAAACTCCCTGAATATGCCGGAATTTGCAGCAAGCACTTCAACGCCACTGACTTCAATATCTCAACCAATAGCAAGAGGAAATTGTTACCAAACGCAATACCATCCATATTTCATGGGCAACCTGAAGGAAAAAAATCAAAGATAGAAGAAGATACTACCCCAATATTAAGGGTATCGTTCCTTTCAACCGAATTCCCAATGGACCGAAATCCCATTCGACCGAATAGCCCGCAATGATTTTAGATTTCCAGCCCAATGGCTATATTCCCGATGGACCGAAATCCCAATCGTCCGAATATGCCCCTAAAAAATACATGAATATAACTTGAAACACTGTAGCCGTCAGCGATTCGGTGGTGTAGTGGATACGACGTTGGACTGCGAACCGATAGGTTGTTGGTTCGAGTCTCCGAAAGGTATGTTAATAATATTAAAAGTAAATGTTTGGTGATACTATTTAAAACGCTCACTTTCATTCCTTTCAAGGCAAGAGATATATAGAATTAATAAACAAATTGTGCTTTAAATGAAGTACAGTCTTAATGGTAGTTCCATCAATGTCTTTAAATTTTAAATTAAAATTTTAATATTTTGGTTTCGGGTGGGTTAGGTTAGGTTAGGTTAGGTTAAGTTAGGTTAGCATAGGTTAGGTTAGGTTAGGTTAGGTTAAGTTAGGTTAGCATAGGTTAGGTTAGGTTAGCATAGGTTAGGTTAGGTTAGGTTAGGTTAGGTTAGCTTAGGTTAGGTTAGCTTAGGTTAGTTTAGGTTTGATTTGGTTTGGTTTGGTTCCAATAATTCGTTGACACCTTTTCCAAAATATGCTCCTCTTAATTAGCTACCACCTTTTCCAAAATATTATCCCTTAAAATAACTACCACCTATTCCGAAACATTCTCCTATTAATTAGCTGCCACGTTTTCCAGAAGATTTTCCTATTAATTAGCTGCCACCTTTTTCAAAATATTCTCCTATTAATTAGCTGCAACCATTTCCAAAACATTCTCTTACTAATTAGCTACCACCTTTTCCAAAATACTCTCCTTTTAATTAGCTACCACCTTTTCCAAAACATTCTCCTATTAATTAGTTGCCACCTTTTCCAAAATATTCTCCTATTAATTAGCTGCAACCTTTTCCAAAACATTGTCCTACTAATTAGCTGCCACATTTTCCATAATATTCTCCTTTTAATTAGCTACCACCTTTTCTAAAATATTCTCCTATTAATTAGCTGCCACCTTTTCCAAAAGATTTTCCTATTAATTGGCTGCCACCTTTTCCAAAATATTCTCCTATTAATTATCTGACATCTTTCCCAAAATATTTCTATTATTGCTAATAAATTGTTCGTGGTAAGAGGCGGGCTTTTAATACTCATATAAATAATCTTTTTACCTCCAAACAAGGTTGGGTTGGGTTAGGTTAGGTTAGGTTAGGCTAGGGTAGGTGAGGTTCGCCGTAATTAAAACGTAGTTAAAATAAGTGCAGTAATACATTTTCAACTCACATTTATTTTAACAATAATAAGTTGTGAAATTAAAAATATATTTAATGCAAAACCACACAGTATGTCTTCTTCCAGTTCAATAGAATTTCGGTCCAATGGGACTATAATAAAACCGCACCTTTGGCTACGTTCGGTCAAATGGGACCCCAAAAAAAACCCCCTTCTGTCGAATGGGAATTCGGTTAAATGGGACCAAAGCATATTAAGTGCGCTCTCTCCTCCATTACAAATTCAGAAATCAAGTACACCTCTGATAAGGTCTCCTTCGGCACAAGTTGAGTCGCAAGCGTCAATCACTACTTGTAAACCACAAAATTGCAATAGATCATGGAAGAGACTGTTTTTGGAACAGTTCATTCAATCAGCGGATGTAAATGTAAGCCCAACTACAATGAAGAGATCAAAGGGAATGCTAAATTTCTTGTCTCCAGAAAACGGAAAACGAATAGTTCCGAATGTGATAAAAGAGATAAGAAACGCTCATTTACAACAGGATCAAATTACTGATATTCCGCCTGTGTTGAATGGTAATATTTGTCCTCAAATACCAAATACAAGTCCCATTACCCCCTGTTCGTCGGATATTGGTATTCAAGTGTCAATGGTTACACGAGTCCAAAGGCAGCAAAAACAATCATCATCACGTAAACAGGGTAGAATTATAGCGAAACTAAAGCAGAAACTGAAGAAGGCAGAAGCTAGAGCAATGAACCTCGAAGAAAAGGTAAAGTCTCTGCGAGACAAGACTAACATTTTAGGGAAAAGCTTACTTCCACAATTGGTTAAAATGAAGACCGCCACTGAGGAAGGAAATTAAAGGCCACCTTTTTAATTGAGCAATTATTTTGCTTTGGAAAGAAGAAAGCCAAATTTCAAGAGTCTACAATAAGAGTCTGTGTATTGTGGAATCAAAAATCTCCAGCTGCGTATCGCTATGTAAGAGACTTGGGTGTTTTACATTTGCCCCACCATAGAAAAATAAAGCACTACCTTGGCTCTACAACTGGCGAAACGGGCAACACTTCTTTAGTGAGATTTCGTCTTAGAGAAGAATACAAAAGATTAGAAAAAGATTATCAGTGTATCGGGTCATTAGTTTTTGATGAGATGGCGATCAAATCAAAATATCTCTATGATCGAAAAATGGATTTGTTGTTTGGCGAAAATGACATCACTCGAGATGAAGTGGGGGTATCGGAAACACTAGCAACACATCTTCTGTGCTTCTATTACCAAAGCTTATCAACTGATTTTCGTATGCCGGTAGCTTACTTCTTTTTTTGCAAAATTAGCCGCAGAAAGTCAGTATAAAATGACATTGGAGGTGATTAACGAAGTGGAAAAACAAGGGTTCCAGATTATGCGCCTCGTTAGCGATAATGCCAAAATCACTGTTTCAACCTACAAGAAGTTAGGTAATGGCACTCTGAAGCCAGTAATCCAACACCCATTTGAAAAGGAGCGTAAGCTGTTTCTGGCGTTTGACCAAAGCCATATTATGAAAAACCTTAGAAGAAACCTCTTTCTAGCTAGAGTGATGATCTTCATAGGCTCTGTCATTTCTTCAAAGTTCATTAAAAAGCTCTATCACCTACAAAAAAATAATGTCATTAAAGCTGTGCGAAACTTACCACGTAAACATGTCTACCCCACAAACGTCGAAAAAATGTGTCTCAAGAGCAATTCAGTTGTTTTCTTCAGAGATGACCTCGGCACTTAAAAGTATTATAAAGCTTAACTACTGCGATAAAGATGAACAAGACGATTTGGAGGTCACAATATTCTACATGCAATTGATCTCAAAGTGGTTTGACATACACAATGTGCGGAGTTTACAACAGGATGTTTTTACCAGAAATGAAAATAAATTACCGTTCTTTGACGTAAGAAGATGAAAGACTAAAGTGGCTAGAAAAAGATTTTATTCCTATAATGAAAATGATTCATCATAATGCTACAGATAAAATGGAGAAATTAAGTGAAGAGACATTCGCTGCGTTGATATTAACCACAACTTCAACGGTAGCCATGATAAAACACCTTCTAGAAATTGATTTCCTTTTCGTCCTAACGTCCAAATTCTCATCTGATGCGATAGAAATGTTCTTTAGTCACCTTCGCGGCTACAATGATATGATGGATGCCCGATCTTGTACAACCGCGGTAGAAAACACTCTTAAGACTGGACTTTTAAAACCATCCTAATTTGGCAACGCGTATATAGAACCTCAAAACATTGAAATATTGTCAACCACTGTGTAGGGCATTCACGCATTACCACCAGCAAAAGGAATAATCACCTTGGCAACATTAGAAAGTGTGGTCAAAGAAGTACCAGACTGGGTTATGAATATTATTGTACGCATGAAGACGTTGTCTCCTCTGGATTCGGTTTTGCCTACTTTAAGAAACACAGCAGCTGCTTTGATAGGCGGATATATTGTTTGAGTAGCCGAAGAAAACAGTCAATGTGAAATGTTCTTGGATCGTGTCTCCCAACCTAGATCCAACGCAAAGGCTTTAGTTTAATACATTTGCTGGATCGTGGGGAATATAGATATCCCAGCAACTATTTGACGAAAATTTTAATTGTTATTGCAGATTTTATAAAGGAAGCAATGCTCTTCATTTCAAAACGATGTTCATTGATGATACTAGTACATATCATTCAACCATATTTTGGGAAGGCTTTAAAATGTGACTGTGATAGTTATTTGCCATTAACGAAACTACTTTTATCAAAGTTTATAAGACCGTTGTTAGACAACTATGCGAAAGATTTAACTGATCGCAAAGAATGTTACTGGAAAATCAAAAACCAACCTCTCTCTAGAAAAACTCTAAAAATGTAAACAAATTTTACCCACATTAACTGTGATCATAAGAAAGATGCTGTGATAAATGCAGTTTTTTATGTTTTAACAAGTTTAAAATAAACTTGTAGTTTGAAATTTAATGCTTCTGGTTATTTAAGTCAGCTCCAATATTATCCTCAATACCTATAACCGTCCTCTTGCAAGCTTTCATCAATTTCCCATAGTTTTGAATTTGCCGCCAGTTTAAAACCTCAGAAAAGCGACATCTAGCCGCATTTGTGAAATCCTATCTGCCACCCCTCTTTTATTCGTATTTCATGGCCTAGTATTAGAGAAGGCATTGGCCCTACCTCTTAATGCTTGCGATCAACGATATTGGACGGGACTTCTCCCCAACTTGCGAATATGGCCTACATGCGGATGATGTTGCAATTTGGGCCTCCTCTTCCACACTGACCACGGTATCCAGGATCTTACAAGAAAATCTAAAACTAGTTACCGCATACCTGGAAAACTGGAGCTTACCGATCCAGTACGAGAAATGCCAATCGTTACTCTGCACAAGACGAAAGGGCCCAACCATGGCGCTCCCTCTACACATAGCGGTAACCCCATCAGTGATACGGAAAACTACAAATACCTCGGAATATGGCTAGACCGGCGGCTCAATTGGAAGTGTCACATCCAACACGTTTTACAGAAGTGCCAGAAAATAATGAATATCCTTAAAGCTGTAATGGGCTTACGGTGGGGAGCGACACGGGCTAAAGGAAAAATGATATACACCCAGATGATCAGGTCCACGATGGACTACGGCGCCTCGGTTTACGGGGCGGCAAGTAAGACCCAACTACTCCAGCTGGACAAGATTCAGAATACTGCCTTACGGATCATACTCGGTACACCCAAATCTACCAGCATTACATCGATGGAATCCGAGCTCAGGCTTCCTCTCCTATCGGAAAGACGACTCCTCGATTTACACCTCTTAGCAAGGAACCTGGGGGAGGAAAAAAGCCAGGAATGGCTTTATGCCACCAGGCCACAGCGGTTTCTCCCTTTGCAAGAAAGACGAACTTTGAAGGAGCGACTAAAATACCATCTTCACAGTCTTCCCAAGGAACGTTTAACGCCCAGCCCGTTATCTCAGACGATTCCTCTCATTACCCGACCCCCTGAGCCGTGGCGACCCTTCACGCCAAAAATCTTTAACATCACTCCTCAAACCTCAAAAAAGGAACTCCCTTCGGCCCTTCTCCTACAGTGCTACCGACAGGCTCTTTTTGCCGCCATTTTAAACGACGCCACCCTGCAGATTTTCACTGACGCATCATGCCTGCCCGGAAACAAGACGTGCGGCCTGGGGATAATACTCGAATCTTTCAACCTAACACTAATGAAAACGGTCAATGGCCACCATGACATTACTCAGTGCGAATTAATGGCATTACACCTAGCCATCTCGGAGGCAAGGGACTTCCCACATACGCACGTCCTAATAGCCACGGATTCCCAAGCGGCACTCAAACTCTTACACCAATTTTTCCCTGACAACCCTTTCGTGCGCACCGTACAGCGCCAAATAGAAGAGAGCCCTCAGGATATTTCGTTTATATGGAGCCCTGGGCACATTGGAATCCACGGCAGCGAAAGAGTGGATCGTGCGGCGAAGCTAGCGCTAAAAAAGGGACCTTCCATCCCGGATTACTGTCTCCCCTACTCCACCCTTACGTTAAAACGCCTTTTTCACCAGCGCAGACACTCAAATTTTATAACAGAATGGTGGGGATCCCGAGAAGGGGGCAATCCGAAAGGAATGGCGATCAGACCTCTTCAAGGATAAAATATCAAAGCTCAAACTCACACGCACACAAGAAACCTGCATCTCCAGGCTCTATTGTCAACGGTGAATGACGGGAGAAACCCTTCACAAAATGGGAAAACTCGCTGGTCCAGACTGCTCATCTTGCGGGGTACTAGAGGACATAGAACATATCCTTTGTCACTGCCCACTCTTGGAGACACACAGACAACCCCTCCGACACAATAACCCCACCCGTCCGGTTACCCTTAAAACATCTTAACCAACACAATGAACGGCGACGTAAAAACTATAAAGACGGTCACGTGCCTCTGGGCAGAGTACGAGAGAAACGGCCACCGTTGGTGACGCAATCACCAAAGATGTATATAACACCGCTACAACCCCACTTCCACCACAAAGACGGCACCTATGGCGGATAAAGGTACCTCGGTGCATCTCCCCTACAAACAATTGAGCAACTCTGCCATAACCCCAGAGAGAGGACACCTTAGCAACGGCGCATTGACCCTCTACAGCGCAGAAACAGCACGGATCGGCCCCCATGACAGAGCTGCGATGCACACAGCGCTAGCCTTTGCCTTTCCGGACAACCATGTGAGCATGATAATGGGCCTACAACATCTTCTGATACTGGGAATACATGTCGGCGGTGGCATAATTGACGCAGACTACCGAGGCCCGGTAAAAGTGATCCTGTTCAACGTATCAACAATGGAACTCCACAAAGCACAAGGGGCAGCTATTGCCCATATGGTAATAACTCCATGCTACACCGGACCTGTAGAAGAGGCCGCCACACTACCGCAAACCGACCGAAGGGAAGGGGGCTTTGGCTCCAACGGACGTTGAAATCAGGGACAATATCGGGACACCACTGCGCACAACACCAATAAATATAACACGCCAAAATAACAAACTCGATGTTAAAGACATAAAAAAATTAGTTCATACCTAATTTGTATCCTATAAAGACGGGCCCGAGGCAGGCGCAAAGCCAAGCCCATCTGGCCTTTACACTTTTAATAAAAAAAGGGTCGGATACCACCACAATGGCCACTATGGTATAAAAACAAGACGGCCCAAGGGCTCGTAATAGTAGCCATATCGTACGAGTGAATAGCCCCTCCATAACCTACCCTAATGAGTGGATAACCCCTCTATACCTTACCCTAATGAGTGAATAGCGCTATCTTTTTCAATGCTTAAATGATTTACCGTGCATAAAATCAGAGTGAATAGCCCCTCGATTCCCTACTCTAAACAGTGATTAAATTATGACCGTATAAATTTACTTATGCTGTAATTCTAATATTCCGGCGAATCGAAGAACAGATAGTTTTTAGTGATAATCCCCTCGATGAGTTTACAACATAGACTTATGCCGATGCACACTTATCGCATCTTATAAATTTCTAACAAGGACTTATGCCCAGAAACTTTTGAAAGAGAAAGTTTGGTTATAGTGATTACGCATTTTAGTGATTATCCCCTCGAATTACCTTTAGCAATGCTAAAATGATCAAACGCATAACGCTCATTTAACACTCTGTTAGCTCTATCCAGTGGCGGGTTTAACGGTAAGCGTACTAAGCGGCCGCATGGGGCCCCGGGATGCCATGGGGCCCCGAATTGAGCCGAATTAATTTTCTTCCATTAACAATTTTTTTAAGTAAACAATGGAAGAGACTAATAGTTTTAAAAGGAAATAAATGATGAGTATTTTCCCTTTCAGTATTACCAAGAAGGGATTTATATAAGACTAGCTGTCACCCGCGGCGTCACTCGCGTGTAATAAGAACTTCCATCAAAATGGTATAAAGAATGGATAGATTTTACTGATGACTAATACTTTTGTAGCACCCTAGGAACGAAGGCACTAGGCGTTGCCCGTCAGCCCGTCGGGACATTTTTATTACTTTCCACGCTGACACTATTAAGTAAAGAAGGGTTTTTAAGTTTTTGGCCGCCATTTAAAAAGATGGCAACAAATCGAACCCGAAAGACCATTCAACCCGCTTATAGGTCAAAGGAAACCAGTGTACTAAATATTTGCGAAATCGGTTGAAACGCACGGACTTTGTTACATAGAGAGGATTTTTTACATTTCTGGTCGCCATTTTTTAAGATGGGGGCGGATTTGGAAAAATCTTTCTTAGTACGCGCCTACTACTTATGAGTAAACTTCCTGCAAATTTTCAGCCTTCTAGGGCAAGTGGTTTGGGATGGGCGCTGATTGTCAGTCAGTCTGTCGGTCACTCAGTCAGGACTTTGATTTATATAGATATAGAAGACCTAAGTTGCGAGATTTTACGCTTCTACTCTTACGCCGGTGTCAGTGGACAAGTAAGCCCCACCCCTTTCATTCCCGTCATTGCTTTGCGCTTTCCCGTTGGATCCCATGGGGATAGGTCATACGGACGCGAATGACGTATTCCACCTAGAGAAAAAGCAAACCTCGAGCAAAGGAAACAAAAAATGCAGTGCTGAAACGGTACGACGGTTGCTTTTAATTGCGATGAACAAGTTAGGTAAAGGTTTTGAACATACATAACTTGATGGATTTTGAATATGTGTCTCTACGTGAAAATCGTTCGTTCTGTAATGTTTCTAAATTGAATCAAGTGTACTATACCAATGATTTCGTGAGTTCCAAAAACCAAACCTAGGCTTAACGAAAAGGTAAAAGAAATAGATGGTGGAAAACATATAGCGTTTTTCTTTGCGGTAAAAACAGCTGCTCCGAGACGGCGGCGCGTCTTACAATGACCCAGTCGCTCCCTCCCGGTTTCTTCCCGGATAATCTAAACCCACCTTTGAATTAACCGCCAAAACGTTCCAGTCAAACATAACATAGATGACGATAGCTACCGAACGAGAACGAAACACATGAGGAGCGCGGTAGGAAACGGGGAAAAGCGTTATCTATTTAATTAGCACATACATTAAAAGAAAATAAATATAAAAACCCCAAACATACAAATTCATAAGTATCCGACCCCACAGATAAAAATTGAAAAGTATCCGATCCCACAGATTAAGAGGTACCAAACCCCACATCACCCCGACATTTTAGAGATAAAAATAAATGATAAAAAACTCGAGGTTTCTATCAAGTCTCTATAGTTCAGTGGTAGAATGTTTGTCTACTACGCCAGCGACCCGGGTTCGATTCCCGGGTCTAACCTGAAAAAATTTTAATTAAAATTAAATCTCTAACCGAGCCCAGTAACCCTTATGGCTGGGTTGTGGTAATATAAAGTTCCTTTTAAGCTAAAATCTGACGATAACGAAGCGACAACCCCGGCCACTACTACTACTACTACTACTACTACTACTACTACTACTACTACTACTACTACTACTACTACTACTACGGACGGCTCGGGTCAAACTAAGAGCCTATCGTATACTACGATATGGCTAAAAATGACTGAATCCAGTATTAGAAGTTTCATAGGTTCACTTGTTGAAGAATCTTCATCATGAAGCACTGTACTGGGTATGATTTGGCCAGTTTGATATATTGGAATGGATACACGTAAAAATTTTACATAAATTGCCTCTGGGCTTTAGAAAATAATTTCTGTATTCAAGATCTGAAAACGCAACATTGTGTTCTGACTTTAGAATGTTTCTTAACAATAGCACTGTAAAAATAAATAGCCATTGCACTCCTTAGTGTTAAATTTACAACGAATAAAATTTTGGCAGGTACATGTACGTTTAAACTTCGCGATGCTATGAGTTAATGAAAGCGTGTTTCCAAGTGAAAACATGGATATGCATAAAAACTTGTATTATGGATTTAAGGATAGAGGACGGAATCCATTATATGTAGTATTAATACATAAACAATATTTCACGCGACCAATTTTACTATGTTCAAAGATAATAGAAAAACAGGATTAAAACGTTCAGTTTTGTTTTTGACAGGTGTGGTGGGCTATTTGGATTTTCATCGCAATTTTTCCGATATTATGTCTGTAGGTTTATGGAGTGACTAAGATGGACTTAACCAAGTTTTTCATTATACATTGGTTGGCCGCAGTTTCCTTGGTTATTAGGACAAGGTATTAAATGTTTGTAACCGTCTACACCAAGCACCTCCTTCCCGGGGAAAAACCGTGTCGTCTGCTTTGTTCATTTTTCACATTTATTTTTGTATAATGTTAAATTGTCCCGAAGTGGCGCCTTAAGCGCCACTGCTATCAATGTATAAAAGACATTTTTCGCGGGAATAAAAAACCCCCGCCTCCGTCTGTAACGGAGTCAGTTGTCAGTTGTCAGTTGGCTTTAATCGCGCTCCAGTTCGGACCTGTTTTTGTTTTGAAATAAATCCAGATATTGTTATTCTTCTACCACTGCGTTTTCTTGGCAACAATGGACCATTTGGTAAATATTAGTCATGGACAATAAGTCCTTTAAACGGGTAACCTGGGAACTTCTTAGTCTTTTTTAAATTTAATCTTGGTGAGCCGTGAAATTAGGCCCCCTTTCCTACATTTAAATTTTACGGTTACATAAAGTGGCGAATTTGCCAGGTCCCGTTAAGACTGGCATTACCATTTGTGTTTAAACGCGTACTTGTGACAATTACTTGTATCTTGTGCTTGAACTCATAAACTGTCGCGTCATGAATCCACCCGATCCGCAAGCTTTGTTCGCGACGCTCAACGCGCAGTTACCGGGATCCCATACTCCCCCTAGGAGGAACACTCCTCCTTCAAGCCTTGGTACTAGTCCTACGCATGGACAAGGACAAGCAGCAGGAGGAATCCCACCTCCGCCGCCGCCACCGCAAGGTGCAGCGTCAAATGTTTTGATTTAAACTATTCAAACACTTGCAACTACGTTAGCGACCTAGACCAGCCGCTAAAAATAGACCAAAACCACCCCCTCGCTTAATATTTAGTGGTGTTGAAGGTGAAAGCGCGCCTGAATTCCTGCGAACTTTGACGGAATTCGCTGAATATCACAGATTGACGGGAAATAACATTATCGCGCTTCTCCCCCAAACATTAAGGGGTCGTGCTTTAATCTGGTTTAGAGACATGAATAGGCCTAATCAAGTACTAACGTGGCGTACAGTAAAAGGCGCGCTTAGATACTATTTCTTTTCTGTAAGAGCGGAGGAATCCCTCCGCCTAGAAATAGCGCAGTTTAAACAACCCGCCGATGTATCTTTTGACGCGTATATCGCCAGTATCACCGCGATGAATCAGAACTTACGACAACATAAGGACAATGCGCAGTTTTATAGAGAAGGGCCGCGTAACAGAAGAAATTTTACGAGCGACCCCTTCTAGCTCATTGTATCCTACCGAAAGGGCAAAGTCTACCTCGCGTGAATCCAGTGGGAGAAGAAATTCTCCCGCAGCCGCGGTTTTGACTAAACCGTCGGGTGGAGGTGCGAAATCGAAGGCTGCGACACCCAAAGCAAGAAATGCCAATATACCAACGACTCCTACACCGGTTAAGCCTGAGCAAAACGATTTAAGTCAAATCGAATGCTATAAGTGCGGACTCTTAGGGCACTATGCCACAACCTGTCCGGACAAACAAGAAGTCGCGCAAAGACAGGCTTTGGGAATCGCGAAAGCGGGAAGACCAAAATTGGATCGTCTTCCCGCCGCGCGAATAAAGTAAAGCCTCTTATGCAATTTGGCTCTGTGAGGTTGATACTCTCCTGGCCATAGAAGCCGTGTATTTGCATGGGACTTTCGTGACAAGACTAGATTCGGGCGCTGATGCATGTTTTATCAGCTTATATCAGTGGCGTAATTTAGTCAGAACTTTGAAACCAGACCTAGTACTTCCGAAAGAAGAAGAGACTCAATGCATAGTGTTAGGCGATGGACGTTATACCTTCACAAAGGGACGCGCGCGACTAGACTTCCGCTTAGGACAGTTGAAACTAAAGCAGCAATTTCACGTAGTTCCCTCACTACCGAACGATTTTATTTTGGGAAAAAAATTCCTTTATAAACATCGGGCGATTCTGGACTTTGGTACAAAAACTTGTCAGATTGACGGAACAACGTTTCCCTTCGTGCTTAATCTCCCTGGGTTAAAGACTCCGACACCTCAGATTATAGAGGATGTGGAACAAGCTGTCGCGTCGCCTACACTGAGTCCTTAACAGAAGGAAGACTTAAAAACTTTATTTTACGATTTCCAAAACTATTTTCGGAAAAAGCGGGACGTACGAACTTAGTCTATCACAAGATACACACTACCACGGATGTTCCCGTTAGTCAACGCGCGTTTCGTGTTAGCGACGAGAAAAAACGGATAGTTGAAGATCATCTTCACGAAATGATCCGCGACGGAATCGTGAAGCCCTCCGTTAGTCCTTACGCTTCGCCTGTGGTACTTGTCCACCAGAAATGCGGAAAGATACGTTTCTGCGTTGACTATCGCGCTTTAAATAAAGTGACCGTGAAAGATCCGTATCCGCTTCCGCGAATAGAAGAACTATTAGGAAAAATGGGTGCCCCAAAGTTCATCACAGCACTGGACTTAAAGAGCGGCTATTGGCAGATAGATCTCCATCCGCAGGCGAAAGCGAAGACTGCTTTTATCACGCATGCGGGAAAGTTCGAGTTCGAGGTACTTCCGTTCGGTCTATGCAATGCGCTGTCGTCGTTTCAACGACTCATCGACGAAGTCTTGAGGGATGGACACCACTTTTCCATCTGTGTATATCTGGATGACATCGTCATTCCATCCAGTACTTGGGCAGACCATTTGCGAGCCTTACAATATGTCTTTCACCGACTGTCTGAAGCGGGACTTACGCTCCAGACGAAGAAATGTCGCTTTGCGCAAAGCGAAGCGACCGTGTTAGGGCATATTGTCAATGAACGAGGGATTCACATTGATCCCTCCAAGACTTGGGCTCTAGTAGACTTTCCCGTCCCAAAGAACGTGAAAGAAATCCAAAGATTTCTGGGCATTGCGGGATGGCACTCACGATTCATCCCGCAGTATTCCAAGATCGTTGCCCCATTAAACCATCTCAAGAAAAAGGACGTTCTGTTCCAGTGGAAGAAAGAACAGCAGGAAGCGTTCCAGGCCATCAAGGATGCGATCTGCATGGCGCCTCCCTTAGCGGCTTACAACCCTAAGTTGCCGTGTATCCTGACCACGGATGCTAGCGACGCTAGACTTGGAGCTTTCCTGTCGCAAATTCAAGATGACGTCGAGGTACCTATTGCCTATGCCAGTAAACAACTGACCGACGTCCAGAGAAGATATACCACGACGGAAAAGGAATGTCTTGCCATCTATTGGGGAGTTGGAAAGTTCCGGCCATACTTGGAGAATATACCATTCACTGTGATCACCGATCACAAAGCTCTCCAGTGGTTGTTTCACCTTGAAAGAACCAAATTCTCGACTTGTTCGTTGGGCAATGTACCTGCAGAATTATGACTTCAAGATCATACACAAGAAGAGAGTTGAGAACAAGGTTGCGGACGCATTATCAAGAACGTCTGTCTCTCTATTAGCCATGTCTTTGGAAGACATGACTTCCCCGTCCTCGTCAGAAGAATCCAATCCAGCGGAATCCTCTTCAATGACGTCGACTTCGTCCTCAACCAGTAGCGGATTAGCTCCTCCCGCCAATCACGCATTGTACCACTCTTTCACGCTGGAAGAAGTGCGAAAAGCCCAACAAGATGAACAAGCCACCAATGACATCATAGTCCAGTTATCAGGAGACAATCCTCAAGGGCATCGATACTACGAGATGAAGAACGATGTCTTGTATCGAAAGGCCTATGGTAGACAACCAGCGAAAATCTATTTGCCACAGCGGTTCCGGCGGGACGCCATCCGCTTATTCCATGACCACCCTCTATCTGGACATCGAGGTCGGGATCGTACCTTCGAGAAAGTACGGACCAGATACTGGTGGCCATCGTTACGGCAGGACGTTACCCAGTACGTCCGCGGATGTCCTTTGTGTCAAATGCACAAGGCCCGCAATAGAAAACGTCCAGGTCTCATGCAGCCTACGGCCATTACTGAGCCATTTGATTTGCTGGGAGTGGACATAATGGGACCTCTACCAAGAAGCCGTCACCATCATAAATACCTCCTAGTTTTCACGGACTATGCCACTAAATTTGTCGAACTATACCCGATGAAGAACATCACCGCCAGAACATGTGCGAAGAAACTCGTCTCCGTGATAGTTCGCTACGGATGTCCGAAAGCCATCGTAAGCGACAACGGGACACAATTCGTTTCTCAACTTTGGAAGGACATTCTTAAGATGTTCAAAGTCAAACCACGATACATCACTCCGTATCATCCATAAAATAACATCGTGGAACGCACAAACAGAGTTCTAGGCGAAATCATTTCAATGTTCGTTGGTCGAGATCACCGAAGATGGGACGAGAACTTGCCCTTTATCCTGTTCGCCATCAACTCGACTACACAGACAACAACAGGAAGAACTCCTTTCTACCTTAACATGGGTAGGGAACCGAGATTTCCCTGGGACTTGGACGTGGGTATGCCAGTAGCGGACTTTGTTGAAAGGTCCGCATCGCTCTCAAGCAACTTGCTTTGTATAAAGAACTTGCCAAGAAAGCGCAAGCACACCAGAAACGCTACTACGATCAAAGGCGGGAAGGAATTGAATTTCCCGTTGGTGTGCTTGTCTGGAAGGAGACGCATTCCTTGTCTCAAGCGGCAAGTAATATCGCCGCTAAGTTATGTCTCAAATGGGATGGTCCCTACAAAATCGCAATAACCAATTGCGATATCAATTAGAAGACCCAGAGACTGTCTCTCCCTCTACCCTCTCCTCTATCTCAATCTGACGGTTCCAGTTCTTCCTTTGAATCTGAGGAAGACGAAGTGGAATTGTCCAGTCCCATTCCCGTAAATCCTATGAGATTTGTCAATCCTTTCCGTAAAGGATGGAAACGTGAGATAGTACTGAGGAAGAATCCAAAGCCTGGAGGTCCTGAACTGGACATAAATTATCACCCTCGAGCGAACTTTCCTCATGAGACTCTTCGGTCTCGCGCAGACGTAGAACAATATTTGCACGTGCATGCAATCACAGATGTGACTTCTCGTGATTTTAACTTTTCGCGTCAAGCAATCTCGCGAGAACCATGGGAGACTGTACGGGACGCTCATTGACAAGCATCTATGCAAGGAGATTCAGCATCGGTAACGCCGTTTCCCGTGGAATCCTTGGTGAGGCCCAAGACTACTCCACCGCACATGGTCTCTGATGAAAGGTACACTGCGAGGCGTACAAGGCCCGCCGAAGCCACAGGACAAAGAAAGATGGCGTGAAATCTGCGCCGCCTGACACACAGGGGTCCAACTCGCCTTGCAGCAGACGACATTTCTTGGGGGGGGGGAGGATGTAACCGTCCTCTCTAAGCACCCCCTTTCCAGGGAAAAACCGCGTCGTCTGCCTTGTTCATTTTTCATTTTTTACATTTATTTTTGTATAATGTTAAGTTGTCCCGTAGTGGCGCCTTAAGCACCACTGCTGTCAAACTTATTAAAAAACGTTTTCGCGGGAATAAAAACCCACGCCGCCGTCCATAACGGTGGTTTGTTTTTTTGTAATCGCGCTGCAGTACGGACGTGTTTTGTTGTGTATAAATTCATGTAATAATTATTCTTCTACAATGGATTACCTGGAAAATATTGCTAGTCATGGACAATAAGTCCTTGAAACGGGAACCTGGGAACTTCTTAGTTTTTATAGTTTTAATTTAAATTCTTTTTGAGACGTGAAATTAGGCCCCCTTTTCCTTCATTTTGATTTTACGGTTACAACATAAATTCCCGGGAACCCAAAGATAATAAGCAAAAATTAAATTAACTTAAAACAATTTAAGGCCTATGTAAAATTAACACTAGATCAAAACAATTTCTAAATAATTATTTTAAAACTAAGGAATGTAAGAACAAAATAGTAATAAATCAGCAAAATATGACATAGTAAAACCAATTGCTAATATTTATTTATTTTTTTATGTTAAATTCATCATGAAAATACTTTAAGCCAGCCGTTTTAATATACTTGAAGTGTATAACCGCTCCAAAGAGGAAGAGATGTCCTCCTAAACAAACCTAATTTATTAGTAGTTTTTTGGAAAAGGCATATTATTTGAGAAGTCAATGAAGATAAAGGTCAATATTTTGGAAAAGGCGTAGCATTGTTAAGTGATTTATAAAATATTACTAACCTAGCTTAACCAAATAGTGGCGTTTCCAAGTCAGTAAAAATGTATTTAAAACGCTTTCATTAAAAAACGACATTAATAGAAATTAAACTACAAAGCATTTTTGGGGTCGCTGTTTTTGACAAATAGAGTCGTTTGAATTGTAAATACCTAACCTGCCGTTGGGCTTTATTCATTAAAAACATTGGCGGGATTCGGTCTAATGGAATTCAGCTCAATGGGAAGATACCTTTTAGGACAGGGTTCACTTCCGACTAGTACAAGATGAGAGAAGGTTTAGATAAAAAAATGTGCCTAAAATTTTGTGTGCCAAAATAATCGAATTAAAACGTTTAAAATTAAGAAAAGTACGGTAGCTATTTTGAAATTCAAACCAGCCGCGAAATACCACCCAACTTGTTTACCGCCTAGTGACGTTGCCAATGGGACTTTGATTCATTGGTTGTTTGGAAATAGGAGAATGTAGGGAGCTCTGGTCCACTGTATAGTAGCTTTTCACCTTCACTGGCCCACTGGGAAGCGGCGCGTATTTGTAAACATAATTTTGATTTTTCATGTTAAATATCCTTTGTTCTCTTAACTCTTGGTCACGTTGTAGAGGTAGAATGATAGCGATTTGTCGAAATTGTTACAGGTAATGTCGAAAACCCCACATTTTTAGGCTATTTTGGCAAAGCCTTAGTTTCCATGTATAATAATGGTATGGCTTTATTATAGCCTAATGGCCCTAATCTAAGCTTTAACATAATTTGATTTGTAATTAAACATAGTAAAGCTGTTACTTTGAACACCAAAATTACAGTGAAACTATTTACCTTCCTTTATAACTTTCAAAGCATCCGTATCGAAATGAGTTATATTAATTTGGCGAAAATGCAAAATAGTATGAAAACCACTTTTAGGTGTAAATCTACTATATCTCCGTGTGAGAGGAAGGTACCGTGGGTAATGTAGGTGCTTCGCTCGTGTTTTTGCCGTGCGACTATAGAAGGGGCAGTGATCGTAGCGGCGCCGAAAAATAATTCTTTTAAAAATTAATTAAAAATAGTTAAGTTATTAAAACTATCTATATATATATATATATATATATATATATATATATAAGCTTTTCAATAGTAGTCAAAAGGTTGATTCTATCCCTTTAATTCTTATTCACTGACACGCAGTTTGAGTATATTGCTGTAATGTTTTTATCTAATAAACTTTAAGTAGAAAGTAAACATCCGTATCGTGTATTAGCCAACTTATCACAACCCTTGAATTTGGAAGAATAGTCGCGACAATTACTTCAGCTTAAAGTTTTCCAAGTTTTTCGCTAATATTGAACGAATAATTAGTCAGTCAAAAACGTTCCATAAAAACTAGGTTAAACCGGAAAAAGTGGAAAACTGCTTAAAAATTTGCTTCTCTCACCCGACTTTAACCAAGTTTAAACCGCGCGAAAAAAACTAGTTTTTGCCACCTGGTTTAAATTAACTAGTTTAAAACCGCGGTTTTTCTACCCCTTTCAAGAACTTATCCACCCTGGTCCCAAACGAAGTAGACCCAATGTCGGTTAAAAGCGTAGTTTTGCGTGGTACAGGCCACTTACCAGCAAAGTATTTTGTTCGAAAATCGTGTAAGCGTCCGGCACAGAGACATGGTTAGGCGCTTGGGCTTTTTCTTAAATTTTTCCGGAATAAAAATTCGGTGTTAAATTTAAAATGACTGAGTTCTGGACTATGTATAATTAGAATAAAATTAGACAATGACCGTCTAATTCTTTTTTAACCTTTATGCTGAATTAATGAATTTTGAACCGTGTACATTTAAAATAAAACAAGTGCCTGTCAGTCTGAATATCTGAACTACTGACTATTATTTTGTATTTACACCGTTCAGAATTGAGCAATTGAGAAATCGTACCTTCCTGGAAAAACGCTGCTAAATAAGCCCAAAAATTGCTGGAGATCATTTCTTCAAGTTGTATCTTAAGGACTTTCTTCTTCTTGGAGACGAGCTCGCTTAGAGTGGCAGTTATAAGCAACGCGAGCCTAGAAATTTCTATCCAGTTCCAAATCTATTTGACATAAAACACGTTATTTATAAGCTAAATTTAGTTAAACGTTGAAAAGAGTAAATAGATTTTTGTGTGCTATAGTGAGTGTTGGGGTTGTTAGGCCCCGGGACGGTTGGCTATGCCGTCGTCGACCGGATACAATCAAATTTAAAAATGAAAAGCCATAGGGGTAAAATATTCCAAAAGAACTTTATTTGAAGGTCCAGCGTGGAGAGAGGTGTCTCTCTTTAATAAAAAAAAGGAATCTTGTCTTCCTATAATCCACGTTTCCTTTGATACCCTTTCGCTTGGTCTAAGATGAGAGGGACCTCGGCGGTGTTTTACCGTGTTAAAACCCGGGGAAATAGGAAACGTGAATCTTAAAAAAATTTATCGGAAGATTTTTACAAAATGAGAAAACCCAAGAGTTTTCTAAACTCAGTGATGAGTCGTGGAAGAAACCAAAGTGTTGTCAGAAGTAAGTAATAAGTGGCAAAAGAGCCTTGTTACACATTCAAAACTAAAATTAGCCACTAGCTCGTTAACATTAAAGAAAAATGTTTAAAGGGATGTTTTAGGCTCGGTTTCGGGTCTTTTGTCAAGCAAGTAATTAATGTTTATTGATGGTTTTTAAATAGAAAATGAATATGGATTATCACAAGCTTATTCCTAGTAGTAAAAAGGTGTCATATAAGTTCCAGAAATACTAAATGTATTCACTTCGAGTAGTAGTGCGGGCGTAATGAACGGTTTTAATTTATTTAAAGAGTACTCTAAGTCAAATATATGAATGGAGGGTATATTATTCCTATCTGTTATTACTAGTAGCGAAAGGATCCGACGTTGCCCGTCAGGAATTTTCAGTAACTTTTTGGAACATGTTTTAAAATATGGATGAGAGAATAATCAAATCCAAAAGCCCGTCTATACATTTCTTTCCGCTATTTTTTAAAATGGTCAAGGATTAGGAAAAAGCTTACTTAATTTGTACCTACTATTTGAGAGTAAATTAATGTCATTGCAAAATTAGTTTCAGTTTGGTGAGTAAAGAGATAATTATCAGTTTCTCAATGATTGAATTATTTAGTTAGTGACTTTTATACATATTTGATTTGGATAGGACTGAAAAATGGAACTATTTATGTTCACTACAATGCGAGCTTGACAAAAAACTGTCTATTTCTATAAAAAAACCTACTTTTTTATCGGTGTTGAAGTCGCTAATGAAGACTTCACAGCCAGTATATCAAAGCTGAGGTATATCCTTAAGAATTAAAATCACAGCTTTATTTGGCAAGCATAATTTGTTTAAAACTTTTCCATGTGTTTTTAGTACCTTATATTTTTTGAAAACCTTTCATAATATTTGCCTTTGGGGGCATTTCCCATTTTGTCTAAATAGTGTATAATTTTGGTTATTGATATATTATAATTGCATTTACTTGTAGACTTTGTTAATATTTTTAAGTCAATCTTTGCTTAACTTTTCTAGCGCAATCTTGGCTTAACCTTTCTAGCGTAATCTTGGCTTAACTTTTCTAGCGCAATCTTGGCTTAACCTTTCTAGCGCAATCTTGGCTTAACCTTTCTAGCGCAATCTTGGCTTAACCTTTCTAGCGCAATCTTGGCTTAACCTTTCTAGCGCAATCTTGGCTTAACCTTTCTAGCGCAATCTTGGCTTAACCTTTCTAGTGCAATCTTGGCTTAACCTTTCTAGCGAAATCTTTACATTAACCATTGTACCACAATCTTTGCTTAACCGTTCTAGCACGTTTTGTTTCGGATACTTATTAATTAATTAATAACTTAGAAACATTAATTAAAAACAATTTAGTTACCTTTCTTTTTCCAAGTTAATATCTTCCCAGCCTAACATGATAGCTATATGCGCTTCGTCTGAGATCTACACTAGATTAATCAAAAATGTCTTGATTAGAATCAAGACCTAAAAAGTATCGATAAGACTGATGTTATCACTTGTCTGAAGGATCAGATATTAGTTTTTCTTTTTAATTGAAACTTAAAGACATGCTTAAGAAAAAACAACGTTCCATTACCGTTTTCCGTTGAAATAAATTATTTTACTGGTAATCAATTTCAAAAATTAACTTATCTCGGCTTTTCGACCACAATTCCATTCCCCGAAAACAATTTATCATTACATTAATTACTTTTGGGAGAGTACGTTTATGGTTTTGCGTTTTAAAAGGCTCCTAAAGACGTTACATCCCCATTCGTGACCGGCACGCTTCGCAGTGGAACATTTTAATTATTCTAAAACCAATGGCGCCAAATTCAATAGGGACAGTAAGATTTTTACTCGCGGTTTTGCAAAATGATGTAATATCGAGTGTACTTTAGTCAACCGTCGTATTGTTCTTTCCGAGGGGTCGGTCATTCATGAAATCCCGTACGCTACCCGTGAAATCCAATTTAAGAAATGCAAAATCAATGCTGATTTCGAAATCAAATAAAAAATCCGAAATCAGCAACGAAATTACAAAATCAGTAAATAAATCATAAAATAAGTAATAAAATCACGAAATCAACAAATAAATCACGAAATCAACATAGAAATCACAAAATCAGTAAAGAAATCGTGAAATCCATTACAAAATTCACGAAATCCAAAATCAATAGAAATCACAAAAAGCGACGAAATTACGGGGAAAAATCTCAAAATCCGAGGAAATCACGCGAAAAACCTCAAAATCCAACGAAATCAAGGGAAATATCGCAAAATCAGTCGAAATCACGGGAAAAATCTCAAAATTCGAAGAAATCCATTGGATTTTATCGAAATCTGAAATCAAACGAAATCCGATGAAATCCGGTGAAATCAAATTGGATTTCGAAATCCCGTACACTTTTTCCTAAACGTCCGACCCCTCGGTTCTTTCTCATAGTTCAGGGCATGATCAGTGTTACTGCCCAATTTGTCTCTCTAGTTTCTAACAATGGTTAGAGACTATTCGATATGGCACGGCACAACGTTATATACATTTGTAAATTCCAAGTAGCACAAAAGGAAAAAGAGTCCATTTTTTTATATTTTGGTTTGAAATAAGTAAACTCATGATAGTAGTTATAACGAACAGAAAGTCAAGGGAATGGCACCGGTAATGAGCAGCAAAAAGAGAAGAAAGTTTGCTTCAAGTTAGCAGAGGGAGATGGTAGTGAAAATAGTAATCTAGAATTTTGTTCGTTCAAACCTTAATTTATCATGAAAAATTCAAGTGAGGAGGCGGCACTACCTAGAAAAATTTATTTTGGCAGATAACAGCGAAAAAATTATGTTCAATACACACTGGGACTATGGGAGAGTTTCATGGCCGCAGGTCGCACATGATGAAATTTCAACTCCAGTTTACATCAATTCTCCCTGGTCGCACATGATGAAATTTCAACTCCAGTTTACATCAATTCTCCCTGGTCGTACTTGTCGTAGGTTAAGCTATAGTTTTCTCAGGTCCTGTTAGTCTCAAAAGGGTTATATAGTCCTTGTTACTTTTAAAAGATTGTTGTCATGGCTAAACAGACCGCTATTACAGTTTTTTATGGTTTAATAGGTTATTTTGACACGTTATCTCCCAAAAGTAATTAATGTAATGATAAAATGTTTTCGGGGAATGGAATTGTGGTCGAAAAGCCGAGATAAGTAAATTTTTGAAATTGATTACCAGTAAAATAATTTATTTCAACGGAAAACGGTAATGGAACGTTGTTTTTTCTTAAGCATGCATTTAAGTTTCAATTAAAAAGAAAAACTAATATCTGATCCTTCAGACAAGTGATAACATCAGTCTTAACGATACTTTTTAGGTCTTGATTCTAATCAAGACATTTTTGATTAATATCTGTTCCTTCAGTCTTCATTTTAATTAAGAATGTTAAGAAACTGTTTTACATTTTCAAAATCTGCACTAAGCAGAAACATATATAAAGGGGACCATAACTTTAGCTCAATCAGACATTTATTTATAATGATACTTCAAAAAAAAAACGTAAATCAATAAAAGTTTGTATTCTTATAGTAATTAACATAATACATTTTTTTACAATCATTTATTGAAACGCGAGGCGCCCCCCTAAAAATTCCAGAAATAGGATCAAATTGACAATTTTACAAAATTTTTAAAAATGCTGATTTATGTCCGTTTAACATTTAGCTCAAAATTGTCATAAGCCCAATATGAAATTCGGATATCCTTAAAACTTTACAAAGACGATCCGAGATTGCCAATTTCAAACTTTTTTGTAGCTTAAACTAACGTCTGTTTGATATTAAGCTTAAAACCTTAAACAAAATATAGTCAGGGTTACCCTAAAAGTTCACAAAGATGATCCCAGATTGTTAATACGCCTAAAAAGTGCCATCTTCAAAATATGTAGCCGGGGAAAAGAGAGCGTGATCGAGTGGGCTATGCTAGTGGTTGGAAAGCTCGGGGGTTGGGACAGGGATAATGGAGTTGAGAAGGATTGGAAATGATGATGGGCGACCTGCGGCACCGTATCTCTCCCAATGTACCTCGCGCACGCCCCTACCCTTCGGTAGGCTATTGCTAAGTGCTGTCGCGTAGTGCCATTTTATTTGTATGAGAACTAGCTTCTATTTTGAAGATAGAGGGAGCGCCGTTTACAATTTCGTCCAGTACGACCGTACCTAACCGCTGAGGATGCTGGGAGGACTATGGTGCCGTAGGTGGGGGTACACAGGCAGCGCTATAGGTATGGGGGTTTCCACTCCATTCCTCTCTCCTTCAAGGGTGGGACTCCAGGCATAGCCGACTCCATCACGCACTCGACAACGCAAAGCAACTCGCGCCAGCGTGGGAAATAAGGCGGTGACACAGGGCAAATGACCAGTTCAAAAATTAAATCGGAGGGGTGGTCAGTGGTCCACGAGACTACTAAGAAAGTTCAAGGGTAACCAGACCCCACACATTAAAAATCTAATATTTTAATTATCCACTTCTTTAGTTTAGCAGACGACGTGCTTTGGTCAATGGTCACGGATCAGTTTATTTATTCCAAGTCAGGAAAGTCGCTGGCCTAATGTCCAGTTTAAAAAATCCATATTTGGTCACGGACCAGAAAACTCACGTAAACGCGACGTGAAAGACGAAAACTACGTATTTTCCGACTGAGGAGAGGCAGCAAAATAGCCCGGCCTCCTTTTACGTCCCCCTTGTATTTTGAAAGTGAGACTGGGACTGGGACTATGGCGCGCGAATACTTAGGCATCTTCTACCTTCTACCTAGTAAACTAGAAATCGCTTCTTGGTAAAACTTTATATAACTAAAACCATAAGTTTATAAGATATGTTCCATAACAAGGTTCATACAACTTTTGGAAAACAAATTTCCCTGAGATTTCCATTCTTTTCCCCATATACTTCCCTGAGTTTTCCAGGTTTTTCCCGTTTATGGAGTATCCTATGGAGCAAATGTTAACGAAAGAGGGAAGGGGCAAATAGGACTATTACATAATCAAAGCATATCCCCGTATCTCTAATATAACCGGAGTTACGAGCTTCCAAAATTTAGTGTATGGAGAAGAAAAAGTATCTACAAGCACCCGGGGAAAGTACCTACAAGCACCCTGAGCAAGTACCTACAAGCACCCACAAGTACCTACAAGCACCCACAAGTACCCACAAGTACCTACAAGCACCCACAAGTACCTACAAGCACCCACAAGTACCTACAAGCACCCACAAGTACCTACAAGCACCCACAAGTACCCACAAGCACCCACAAGTACCCACAAGTACCTACAAGCACCCACAAGCACCTACAAGTACCTACAAGCACCAACAAGTACCTACAAGCACCCACAAGTACCTACAAGCACCCACAAGTACCTACAAGCACCCACAAGTACCTACAAGCACCCACAAGTACCTACAAGTACCCACTAGTACCTACAAGTACCTACAAGCACCCACAAGCACCCACAAGCACCCACAAGTACCCACAAGCACCCACAAGTACCCACAAGTACCCACAAGCACCCACAAGTACCTACAAGCACCCACAAGTACCTACAAGTACCCACAAGTACCTACAAGCACCCACAAGTACCTACAAGTACCCACAAGTACCTACAAGCACCCACAAGTACCCGGGGAAAGTACCCACAAGTACCTACAAGCACCCACAAGTACCCACAAGTACCTACAAGCACCCACAAGTACCCACAAGTACCTACAAGCACCCACAAGTACCCACAAGTACCTACAAGCACCCACAAGTACCCGGGGCAAGTACCCACAAGTACCTACAAGCACCCACAAGTACCTACAAGCACCCACAAGTACCTACAAGCACCCACAAGTACCCACAAGTACCTACAAGCACCCACAAGTACCTACAAGCACCCACAAGTACCTACAAGCACCCACAAGTACCCACAAGTACCTGCAAGCACCCACAAGTACCTACAAGCACCCACAAGTACCTACAAGCACCCACAAGTACCTACAAGCACCCACAAGTACCTGCAGGCACCCAAAAGTACCCACAAGTACCTGCAGGCACCCAAAAGTACCCACAAGTATCTACAAGCATCTATAAGAACCCACAAGCACCTACAAGCACCCGAGCTCAAACGCCATGTTTTTCTTGCTTAATATCCCTCTAACGGCGTGAATCACGACAAAAACGCCGCAAGTCCAATATAAAAAATTAGGGCTAAAATGCGTGTCTCTAACACCGTAATTCCAATACCCAAAACAGCGTAAGTCAAAGTATGTGTTAATAATGATAGAAATCAATACTTCAACTTCATTTATCTTAATAAAACTAAAAGAAGGCACATCTATGGACTGTTGTCTTTCATTTAAGATGGTTCCCAAACGTAACGAATGAATAGTTTTCTTTATATGCCTTCCTAGAGAAGGTCATTATTCAAAAAAATCCCATGTTATCTCTATGGATGAATATAGTATCTTTCACCAAATGTCGGATTCATTTTATGGATTCTAAACCCACCCTTAACAACTTTTTAATTTATAGAATGAACTATTAGTTGGATCTCTTTGAAATTTTAACCACATAATTAGGGCCCAAATGTTAGTTCACTGGCAAAATTTCAAAGCAGCAAACACAATACGAAAAACGTTACGGCCAATCAAAGAACCCTCCTTTAGCATTAGAGGCAGTATCAAGTCTTATCTAAGAGAGCGACCGCTCTCCTAGAATTTCCATGAAAAATATTGTGCCATCACTGCGGCCAAAACGTCCGCGAAAGCATATGCCACTTTTGTAAAAATTAAGGTCGATATAATTGAGTTATCGCGGGCATCGTTCAAAAACCCAAAACTGCAAATATTTATGAGATTATCGTTGTTTTTAAAGCTTGGTTTACTCCAGAATAAAGTTCTTATTGACTTCGGCCAGTTTTGTAATTCACGGATTTCTCCTTCAAGCACTGCCCAGGGATTTTTATCGCACAGAGTTTGCGTTACTCTATCCGTCATCTTAAATTTATATTTGTAGCACGAAAACTAAGAACCACGCACTTGCGCGAACGTTCAGTGAAAGAGTTTAACGGTCACTCTAAATTATCATAAAGACCATCCCCCTTAATTTTTACAGACTATTCAGAATCATCCTGTGTATACGTTTAATCTTCTCAACTGCTTAAAAAAATTGAACAAGAAACGGTCCATAACTACATGGTTTATTGAAAAAACAATGTTTTCAAAACGTAAAGATAAAAATACGTTTAGAAATTGTGAAAATGAAAATTAGTAACTTTGGAGGTTTTTGGTTCCTGACCTACAACGCAGTTTTTTAAAAAGATAACCAACTACCCCACATTTAAAAAAAAGCTTGTTTTGTGTCGTGACGGGTGGAGGTCCTTGTCGTTGGCGAGGAAGGTGGCGCCAATTTCTTCTCCTAATAGATCCGGGCCCGTCCCCCTTCTAGCTTCTATTTCGTCCCTGATGCAGGTACTTTCAGAAATGGTAGCAGAATCACCAATACCAGGTTGGGCATGTGAAAACTTTAATTATGTATTTGATTAATTGTGATCAATTTAATTTGACCTATTTAGAACTTTAAGTTGCCATTTTATTGCATGGAAATGTAATTGCGGTATATTTAATTTGTGCTTATTTTGTTATTTTGTTCATTAAATTTAATTGGATATTTTCGTAATATTTTAAGTATCAAAGTTCATGTTTAAAAAAAACAGGTTTTGTTGTAAATTTGGTTGGTCGAGTAGAGAATTGGAGAGTGAAAAGATGCCTAGATAGGAACGCGGTATTTTTCCATAAAAGCTAGAGAGATGCGCGCCTAAAAGGGGAAACCCCCTGGGTTTTGTTAACCCTTTCTTCAAAAAGGACCCCCCAAAAACTAAGAAAAAAAAAGAGGAGAATCAGAATCGAACTGGTAGCGAAGGAGGCGAGATCAACGCGGTACCGATCTCGGCTAACCAAATATAGTTCGCGCACAAAACATGGACTTTAGTATATTTTTTATGAATTTAACTTTATTGTATTAAACATTTATTAATTTTCAAACTTGCGCCTTTTATTTACCGAAACCCAAGCCCTTTATCGAACCAACTACAACAAAAATTATAAGCGACGAAATCCCTTTTGTTTTTTCAGTCGGCAAAAGGGTGTTAATTTAGTAGTGCTAGAAACACACTTTGGTGGATTGTTCAAGGTCCTACCACGGTCACGCCCACTTCAACGGCTAAAGTAAATTCCGTCACTATCATGCACGTAGCGATAGAGAGCAATGTATTCGAAGAAGAAGAATTACTGTAGAAACAAATCAGTTCGACTTTGGAATTAGACGGAATGGGTATAATTGATGAAGAAGATACCCAGAGGCGAGCGCGTATCCCGGCACTTCAACAATTTGAAGATAATATCACCTTCAATAACGGGCGCTATCAAGTTAGTCTGCCGTGGAAAACAGAAAAAGAGAAACTGGGCGACAATTTCGACGTGGCGAAACGGAAAATTTACTTAAGAGACTTCGCGAAAAACCTGAAATATTTGAGAGATACCATGGCGTAATTTTAGAGCAAATCGAGGCTGGTATTATAGAGGAAGTTCCACAGGAAGAGCTTATTGTCTCGGACCCAAACCGACCATTATATTACATCCCGCACCGGGGAGTTTTTAGAGAGGATGAACAAGTCACCACAAAATTGCGAGTCGTGAATGACGCGTCGTCTCATGCTGCGGGCTTTCCGTCTTTTAACGACTGTTTAGATGCTGGTCCAAGTCTCTTACCAGGCCTATTCGATATCCTTATCGGATTTAGGGAAAACCCTATCGCGCTGACCGCGGACATTGAAAAAGCTTTTCATCAAATTGAGATTAATCCGGAGAACAGCACGCACTGCGATTTATATGGGTAAAAGGAACTAGTCCGCGTGAAAATTCTGACATGAAGATATACCGATTTACCAGAGTTCCTTTTGGAGTTAACGCTAGCCCATTCCTATTAACTGTTATAATCAAACATCATGCGAAGAAATACGAAAACATCTACGCTAACACGAGTGCGATTCTTCAAAAGAAGCTATACGTGGATGACCTTGCTAGCGGAGCAAAAAATACGGAAATGACCCTACAACTGGGCATTGAAGCAGCAGAAATATTGAAAGCAGCGGGAATGAACTTACGTAAATGGCGTAGCAATTCTAGAGAGCTGAAGGAGAGGCTAGGAGAAACTCGCGCCGAAGAGCCCAGTGGTAACGTGACCAAAAGCCAGTCAGTAAAGGTGCTGGGACTATCATGGAACGAAAAGGACGACCATTTACATTACGACGTCAGCGCATTACTTGCCTTCATGACCAATAATTGCGACACCAAGCGATGGATCTTAAAGGCTGTTGCGCGCATTTTTGACCCTCTGGGGTTTATTTCTCCCTTCGCTATTCGCGCGAAGATGTTACTTCAGGAGCTTTGGGAAGCGGAGGCTCCTTGGGATAAGCGCTTATCCCAGTCAGAAAAGCACACTGAGGTTGCTGCCGCTTATGGAAAATGGTTCGAAGAATTACCTGACTTGAGAAATATCAGAATCCCACGTTTCTACTTTAAAGGCGCACTGGAAGATTTAAGTCCACCACCGGAAGTTCACTGCTTCGTGGATGCAAGCACTCGCGCGTACGCTGTTGTCATCTACTTGCGCTATGAAGACAAACAAGGAGACTACCGTACAGCTTTCGTCACGTCGAAGTCGCGCATGGCTCCGTTGAAAAAGCTAAAACTTCCACGGTTGGAGCTCATGGGTGCTGTTATAGGAGCCAAGCTGGTAAAGCGGGTAATGGAGACGTTCACAATAAAACCAAAGATCATCCGTATTTGGACCGACTCTATGGTCGCCCTCCACTAGATACGCGGGTCTGCAGATCGGTGGAAACCTTTTATCGGGAATCGGGTCTGAGAGATTCAGAGCATTAGCGACCCTAACAACTGGAGTCATTGCGCAGGAAAAGAAAATCCAGCGGATCTGCCAACCCGTGGGATAACTATGGCGGATTTAGTCCACAATCAGTTTTGGTGGCATGGCCCAAAATGGCTTCAAGAGAAAAATCGAGACGTCACGGTTGAAGATCCCGCAGGTTAGTTGTTGGAGTATCGGAAAGTGCAATCCTACCATCTGGGTCACACTTTCACAGGTGTTAAATCGAAAAACTAGGGTTCTAAATTAGTAACTTACCATGGTTATTTGCCTGCGTAACTCTAATTTACGACTTTCTCGGCTAAATTACGAAAAGGTAATTACCGTGATAATTTACCACCGAATTCTCAATTTTTATGGAAAATGATCTAAAGGCTCTAGCTGCGCATGTAAATAAAGTCCATTTTCTTTGGCACCTACGTGACCCAACCTAAAATTTTTAGCTGGTGACGATGCTGACCCCAGTAGCAAAAACTAGTCGGGCCGACACCAAACCTGGTCAATCGGCCCGATAGAGTTATCGGACTGTCGGTCTACAATACTTCATGTCCGAACCATTGAGTAGTTAAGGATAAGAATAACGCGGTCTTCAAGCCGACTAAAAACTACCTTGTGGAGCGACAGTTGGAATATTGTAATCGCGTCACTAAACCACCTCAAAACTAACTTGTCGAGTAGCAGTTATAAAAGGAGAAGCCGTCACTAAACCGACTTATAATATTAAGTCGGTTTAGAGACGCTAATCTTCTTTTCTAACTCCTGCTCGACTAGTCAGTTTTGAGTTCGTTGAGTGATGCTATACAATATTCCGACTGTAACTTGACAAGTGAGATTTTGGTTGGCTTGAAGGTCGCTGGTTTCTTCTAAGAGCACGTTGGCTACTCAATGGCTTGGACTTGAAGTGTTGTGGCCCGACAGTCAGACAACTCCACTGGGCCCATTGATCAGATTTGTTGTCGGCCCAACTCGATTGATTTCTGCTGCTGGGTATGGTTAAAAGAAACATCGAGTCTCCATATGACGATTCAGATTTATTCGGATAGTCAGGCCGCACTCAAGGCGCTAAATCAGTGCCTTGTCGATTCTAGACTGGTTCTCAGCTGTCTGGATCTGCTGGGTTCTTTGGCTGCCCGCAACAAGGTTCAATTGCTGTGGGTGCCAGGGCACTGCGGATACCTGGGCAATGAGAGGGCTGATATGTATGCCAAAAGGGGGGCTGAGGCGAAGTTCTTCGGACCTGAGCCTGCGGTTCCCATCCCCCATGGCATCATTCGCCATAGGATTCACTGCCGGATGTCTGCACTTCAACTGCAGCTCTGGCTTGACATGGATGGGCAGAGACAAGCCAAGGAGTTTGTCCCGGGTCCTTCTATCACTAGGGCAAAGGAACTGCTTGCCCTCACCAAAAGCAAAATTAGGCTGGTCACCAGTCTCCTCACTGGACACTGCCGGCTGAATAGACACCTGCACTTATTGGGCATCGTTGATGACCCACTCTGTAGGTTCTGCCGGGAGGTAGAGGAAACCTCCTCCCATACCCTCTGCAGCTGCGACTACCTCGCGGCCATGAGGTTTGAGCATTTTGATATGCATACTATGGAACCTCACCAGTTCTCTACTGTCTCGGCCAATCGGATTCTCCGATTCATCGAGGCGACAGGACTCTTCGCAGTCTAACCAGCTCGGGGCGCACAATATACCCTTGGTATCGGTGCTCGACGCGGCGACGCGTCACCCCCTTCAACAATAACAATATGTAAATAACAATATGGCAGGTTTCCTCCATAGCTACCTTTCATACTCTAAGCTGTGATTCGAAACCCGTTTATACTACCGATTTCTGTGAGGCGAAACAAATGGCATACGCTGCACTTAAACCTCAATTTTAGAAAAGTGTCTCAAAATTTTTTAATTGTTTTGCTTTAAAACGATGTAACGCACAATGATGTGAATAACTAACGAAGAAAATGTATAATATTAACTTAATATTTAATATTGTAACCACGCTTGCGAGATTACTAAACTCGCCCCATTTGCACGTGGCCATAAAAGCCTTGGCTATAACTAAAAATAACCACTACGTTTCCTTAGGTTCAATCATACTTTATTAACTAACAATTTAAATAATAATTAAATACCGACTTGTATTTAATACAACTAAAGAATTTAAACATAATTACTGTTGACGATGAAGTCCAATACCAGGGCAAGACGCCCTATGCTCGAGCATACTACTACGTTCTAGTAGTGGAGAATGACTGACTTAATAGGATAAGCAGTCGATGCTTATATAGTACGGGGAAAGGTCAGAGGTAACACAGGGTGTTAATCCTCCATGTAACCTTACACCCCTGGAGTAGAAACTCAGGAGGTTCCCTAATTACTACGGAAGGTTACAATATAATCTTGATTTTTGTCTCAAAGTTAATAGAGAAAGAGTAATAGACCCTTTCGAAATAATTAAGAGGCGTTAAAATTTTTACCTTCCATATCACTTTTTGACGCTGGTGCTATAACCCTTTTGAATCATGAGAATGCTCAGAGACGGCCATGTATCAACCCCTAGTATTTCCCAATACAGAGGGTTGTCTACATCGAAAAGGTTTCAAGGCGGTGTAGTGACGCGCCCCATAAATATCATGCAGAAAATACATTTAGTCGGTTTAGTCTACAGAACAATCGTATAAACATATCATAAGCTGCTCATAATTTGCTCTTTCTGATTTAAGAGATTTTATTCTAACTACCCATCTGTAACACACATAAAATGAAAATTTCATAAAATGTGTATTTTTAATATTAAACACATACTCAGAGTCTCGGCTTTTTCTCTGCCATAACTCCCGTGAGATTCCGGGTGGGTAGGCCTACCCTCCATACCCACAGCATCCGCCAGCCTTGATAGTAGCGAATGCTGTTTGACATGTAGGTTAAAAAGCTTAATTTGAAGTTTACGTTTAGGCTTCCTGCTTTGAAGTTTTGGAAAAAATAGAGCCCAAAGTGCCCTACTTATGATATCCATGTTCCTTTATAACCAGTGGGCTGTTTTACCTCGTGTTTATGACGTTTCTGATTAAGGCCGATGCGTTACTTGACATTATAAAACTATCAAAGATCAATAAGAAAGGGTCTTTTCCGTAATGCAATGCCTTTTTCTGTTTGTAACCATGAAGACAAAAATATTCCAGGTGAGTTAGAGTGCTCATTAAAACGGCGTTTCCCTTGTTGAAGATAGGATCAAAGTTATTATTCTCCACCTCCTCCAAGGAACACATTCCTTCAATCTTCTTTTGTATTCTTTGAAGATGTTCTGACGAGTAGCCTGTTAATGGGGATTTATTTGTTATCATCATTAAATTTTCCAAATTCATTTTAAGATAATTTGACATGATAATGTTTTATGGGCTCGGTCTATGCTCCCAAACCCCAGTAAACGAGTTTGTCCTTTACCAATGATGCCTTACTATTGGGGAATTTAAAAATGAGGATAGCAGGCATTATGATTCCTTCATACCCTCAATTCCAAGAAACACAGAATTAACCATGGCACTAAACTTGAAGTCACTTTCTACCTCAACATATCTGGCTACGTCACCATGTAAAAGGAGACGCAAGTCCGGGTATTTCAAAATATCGTCGAAGTTATTTATGTTGCGATCAATGTGCACCGTCAATTTTGTCGACAGGTTGGCCTTGAAGTTTTCTACCAGAAAAAAACAACTGACGAAATAGATCGCAAATACAAACTTCTTGGTAGTTTCGCATTTGTTAGCCAAAATAAGAGAAACCAGTCTTAGACCAGGCACGAATCGACTGGCATACGCAAACACGACATTCCAAAGTTTGAAGTTAAACAAGATGAGGAAAAGATTGACAAAAACCCACACCTAAAAAGTAAAAAAATAATTAAATGTGAAATGTTTCGACTGTTTTTCTATGAAATGTGAAATTCTGGAACACAGGGTTCTAGTAATTTTCATCCACCTGATGAAGAGTAATATTAAATTAAAGAACAAACATGCCTTAGGATCAAAGACTTGAAGGACTCCGGTCAATGATATTTGGTATTCGGCTTCGCGGAAATACGACAGCATGTTGTGCTCTGTGTACCAAAATGGGTGCGTGCATGTTTCTTTATGTTTTTCAAAGCAATTAGTGTCAAGTCTATGATAGCCAATTTGAAGATCGAAGAACTAAAACGAAACATAAAATTAATATAATGTTCCACAAGTGTGTGATGAAGAAAAAAATACCTGCGGGTAGTTTATATTCATCACAGGAATGAACGTAACATTTACCCTGAAATACAGAAAATGTAAGTCCTCTGGTAAAAATTATTAATGTAAAAGCTGGAAAAACTTACCTCCCTGACGCAAACACGAGGAACTCAATGATTAGTTTGCTCCCCGGATGATAATGATTCAATTCGTGCGTTCTCGTAATATAGTTGTACTGGTGCTAAGGAAACAGACGCATTATAGTATTGTAAAATATAGCTTATTTCTTGTGATTAAGCCAATCTGTTTAGTAGCGAACGATATTGCAGACAAAAATCGAAATAAGAAAACAAGGTAAGAAATTACTATAGGGTTGACAAAGGCGACACGCATTTAGGCGTATTTCATAGGTCGTTTGACTCCCATCTTTCGTTGAACGGACTATAGAGGTTTTCTGTCGCTTTCCAATTTAGAACACTACGTTTTTATCTGTGAAATATCGGAGTCGCCAACACAGGGGCTTTCCAACCACGGGTGCAGCTAGGGCGAAGGCCCTGGTGACTGAGTCAAATTAGTACAATATTTCATTGATAGCGAAATTTTTCATTACCCAGTGCACAATTGTTGTATAAGTGAGAGGAAGTCAGTTTTTGGAAGTGATTAATAAATTACAGGTCAATATCATTGACATGTTTGTATTCTTCAATTTTCTACTCTATGTAGTTATGTAATAACCAATAGATTTATGTTCTGATGCCTAGTTATTTAGTGGTATGCACGCGAATAGGCAGTGCGATTCCATAGATATTGCAATCGTAAAGGGGACTGGTAAAAGTGACACCTTTGAAGGCTCAAAAATCGGCGCGCGAGGACGGTTTTGAAGTGAAGCTCAGGTTGTAAAACGAATTATGAAACGCATGTTAAGGGAGTGTAGAATCATTTTTAATCTCGTCCTGGAAATGAAGAATTTCACATTGTGTGATAGTCGTGTATGTGAATATATCGTCCCTGACTTCCACTAGTTTTCCTTTCAATATACATATATAGACAATGCTATGGCAACCACGGTTTTCTGTGCAGTATACAGTGTTGCATTTCTTTCACATATAACCGTGGCTAATCATAAATTTGATTGAGAGAAAGGGTGTTGCCGCTAGCGCTTAACACTATTGTAGCTATCAACTTTGAGAAAGAAGAGCTAGGCTAAAGACATATTTACTATTTTCTACGATTTACGAAAAGAGAAAAAATATATGCTAAACTAGAAATAACACCTTATAATATCATGGCTACTATATCCCACAAGTATTGAATTGATCAGGCATCTACTCTCGAGTTTATGCGGCCCTCTTCGTATTTTTATGGTGTATGCGAGACCCTGTACAGCCTTAGATTATTGTTGGGTACTGAACAACCTTAGCATATTGGTGTATGTACTTCAAAATGATTTTTGATCTAGTATGATCCTCAGGTCTCAATTAACTACTTTCTGGTTCACTAAATCTATTGCGGACAAAAATTGATTCTCCGACAGAGTTCAGGCCTTAGCTTTTTCCCGCAATCATTAAAGCAAGGATTATTCTATATACAGATGTAGTATAGCTTAAGTAATATATAAACAGCCATTTAAAATAACAATATTAAAAAATGTCCTTGGAATATAAAAATGAAACAGAGCTTTAAAGCTGCAAAAGTAGTAAATGCATCGCAGTTACGAAAGATATTTCCACATATTCACATTATATTATAGATAATGTGAATATTAAGGTTCTGTATGATTTCTTTTCACATCAAAACAAAGAGAACTGCTATCGCAGCGCACTAGAGTAACAACGGACGGACACACACAGACAATAAAATAGACTGCTTTTTAACTCTTTCCGTAGTAATTTTGAATTGAGAAAAAAGATTTTCTTAAATTTTAAAATAAGTATAATTAATATTTAATATTTTCTTCACTAGTTATTCGCCTTATTGAACGTTACATCGTTTTATAAAAGAACAATTAAACATTCTTGAGAGACTTGACTAGTATTGAGGTTTTAATTGGAGGATACGACTGTTGTTTCGCGTTACTCAAATAGGTAGTATATAACGGTTTGGAATCGCAGCTATGGATAAGAACAGCGCAATTGCGTGAACCTTTGGTGGAAGCCCCGCCATTGGGAGGCCAAACGTTTCTCGTAACCCTGGCCGATCGCCGCGTATGTCCTAACCTTAAGGATGATGATGGAGTAGAAGCCAGGTGTACAGACTGGTGTCCATGTGGGATGGACAAAAACAAAGACCAGAAGATGGTGGTGTTAGAAGCCAGGTGTACAGACTGGTGTCCATGTGGGATGGACAAAAGCAAAGACCAGAAGATGGTGTTAGAAGCCAGGTGTACAGACTGGTGGCCTTGTGGGTTGGACAAAAACAAAGACCAGAAGATGGTGGTGTTAGAAACCAGGTGTACAGACTGGTGTCCATGTGGGTTGGACAAAAACAAAGACCAGAAGATGGTGGCGTTAGAAGCCAAGTGTATAGACTGGTGTTCATGTGGGATGGACAGTGACTAGCAGATGGTGGTGATTAGAGGCCAATGTGTGTACAAACTGGTGTCCATGTGGGATGGGCAAAGAGCAGCAGATGATTGTGATTAGAAGCCAGTGTGTACAGACTGGTGTCCATGTGGGATGGACAAAGACCAGAGGCTGGTGGTGTTAGACAGGCAATGGAGTGGAATACAATTTTCGAAATTTCCGGGAAAAGCGGTCCGAAAATTGAGAACACGTTTGCTCCGATTTGCAAACTGCGAACGCGGTCACGTGGGGTGTAACAACAGACAGAGAGACAGATACGTCGAAATTAGAACCTCTCCGTGACATACGTCACTCGGAGAGGTAAAAATACCATTGTCACGAATCGAACTTGTCAAAAGATTAAAATATCGCGAATATATAATCCAAAAAATATGGATTCGATGGCGCCTAGAGTATCTTCGAGAACTCAGGTCAGCTCATCATTTAAAAAATGTAAAACGAAAAAGTGAATTTAAAATAAATGATGTAGTATTAATTCATGACGACAAACTTCCACGACACATGTGGAGTTTGGGTGTAATATTAGAAGTGATACACGGAAGAGACAACCTTATTAGGTCGTGCGTTCTAAAAACAAAGAACGGTAGCAAATTAAGACGCTCAATACAACATCTATGTAATCTTGAAATAAATGACGCGTAAATAACTATAGGTAAAACTGTACAGTTTCACCGCAGGGAGTGTGGAAATACGTATAATTTACGGTCAAAATTTGAACTCTTGTTCACTTTATTTATATTGTATTTAAATAAAGTGCACAATAGTTCAAATTTTGACAGTAAATTATTGGTTTTTCCACACACGGACTCTAATTAACAACTCTACAAAGGAAGAATTGTTCTGAAAAATCACTACAATAGTTCCGATCCTACCTATGCAACCAGTAACACGCGGGAGCCATTAATGGCCTTGTCTCATTACCAGGAGAGGTCACTAGTGATGTCCTTCAAGGAAGTATATTGCAAGCAATATTGTTTAATATCTACACCAGCATCATCCATGGGCGACTGAAATCGAGCATCTCCACCGAAAACGTGGATGATAGCGCGCTTGTAAATACATCAGAGTGCTTTGGAAAGTTAATGAAAGAAATGAGCTCGGAAGTGGCCATTTTGAAATGGGCACTAGAAAAACGGAATCTTATCTTGAACGAATTTAAGACTGAATATATGATATTATGACCAAATAGTAAATCGCTGCCCACTGACTTGGCTCACTTGATCCCGTGGAACTCTACTAAACGGGTGTCATCCTAAAAATATCTAGGGTTAATAATCGATCTTGGATTGGCTATGTTTTGAAGAAAAGCACATGTAGGATGGCAATTCTTCGTGCCCTCTATAAATCATTAACTCCAAAAATAGAAAATCACATCTACAAAGCTTTATTACAGGAGATGTTTAATATTGGTGACCTATTTTATAACTCTGCTAATAATTCCTGCTTAAGCAAGCTTCAAGTAGCCCATAATAGAACGGGGCCCGTTTCGCCGCGAAAAAATGAAAACGCACCTTGGCCACTGACACTCTTAAAAGTTGGGTTGGCTAAATATAGGACAAACCTATAAATACAACCTGCTAATGCTCATGTTTAAAATATCTAAACAAAACTGCCCTGAGTACCTACTGGACCACTTCATTAAGCCAGATAATAAACATACTTATACCACCTGAGGGAGCGACTTGAAAATCTGGGTAAACCATTTTCAGAACTCACTACGAAAATACATTTTTAAGCATTGTGATATTACACTATGGAACTCGCTAAATAAAAATATCAAACAGTTGGAATCTAGTAAGCTTTTTAAAGAAGAACTTTTGAAAGTCGTTATATTATAACAGCCTTTTTAATCATAATTGTTCTAACTAAGTTCTTAGATTTAAATTTTCAATTTCTGACAATTTATTCAAGTTATTACATAATTTTACTCGTTTAGATTATTAATTACAAATTGGGACCGCTTTGTAAATCAGATTTATCTGAATGTCTTGGCTCCCGAATAAAAAAGCCTTTAATTATTATTAAGGTGTTAACAAATTCTAACCTAACATTTTTGTATGATGGAAAGACAAACTAAACAACTTGAATAAAACCTTCACTTACGTATAGCAACATGACGTTCATTACAGTTTTATTATCCATGAGGTAGGCTATTGCTTATATATCAAACGTCACGAAACAAATACCATACAAGCAACACGTGACAGGGTTGGCAAAAATTATGTTTTTTTTTTAAAAAAACAAAAGTTGTGTTTTTTATTGTTTAAAACACGATTTTTTGTTTTAAACTGTTTTTTAAACAAGTAGAAAAAAACAGTAAAAAAACACAAAAAAAACTAGTTTTAAACATGTTTAAATCACTCTTCCAGATCTAATTGTCTATATCGCCGGTCTCCATTTAAGCCACTACTCCCGCTAGCGCAAGGCGCTTATTTTCACAACCTACTTGACTAAAAAAAAGGTCTTGCTTTGGACCAAGACAGAAAAAACAAACGATAAGAGTGACGTTTATCAATTGACTGAAGTCCCGATATTGCAATTTTTCTTTATTTATATTAATTTAATCCTTAATCAATATTTAATTCAATCAACTGATTTAACAGTTAGTCGATTTATTCCCTCCAAATTGATTGAAAAAACTACAAATTTACGCATTTTCAAGAACAAATTAGATTTTCCGAAATTATTTTATGATATTAATTATTTTGAGCGTTCAATATTGAATAAATTTAGAATTTCAAGGTGTAAGAAATTGTCCGTGTGGAATTAGAACCAAGGACCACTTGAACCCAAAGCAAGTATTATACACCTAGACCAACGAACCACGAAACGAATAGAGAAGTAAAACACGAAAATAAAAATACTCCTAAATTTATAATATGAAGCTCTAAGACGCGACCTTCCGGGATTTAACCTGGTACCACTCGCAACCAGCGCGAGTATCATACCCCTAGACCAACGTACAACGAACATGTACTGCAAAGTCAAACAGGAAAATCAAGAGCTCCTAAAATTTAGAATTTGAAGGTGTAAGAAAGGGTCCTTGTCAGGGTTGGCAAAAACTTAGTTAGAAAATTTTGTGTTTTTATTGATTATAACACGATTTAAAGTTAGATTTTCGGAAAACATTTTATCATGAAAACACACATTTGAAACAGTCGAATAATTGGAAGGTTTTGACTGGAGCTTATTATTTCTATTATTTAATCTTTTCGCTCATTTTCAAATAAAAAAAGAGTTAAAAATATTCGAAATTTTTCTCCATAGAAAAACATGTTTTAAACTTTTTGTTTAAAACGTTTTAAACAAATTAAAGTGTTTTTTCATGGCTGTTTAAAACAAGTTTTAAACCAAAGTTTAAAACAATTTGTTTAAAATTTGCCAACCCTGACACGTGACTCTGGATTTCCAAAGACAAAATTAGAAGAACAAAAAGTTCATATATATGAAGTATAGAGTAGTGTCAGCACTACCCACAAACCTCCTGTTTCATTGGCAGACCAACATTTTAAGTTTCCCCCATAATTTTAAGAATGATTTTAAACATAAAACCTAAGAAAAATTATACTAGACGGAAAATGTTGGTTCTGTCCCTGTAAACTTTTTGCCATCATTCCAGTTGTATTTTGAAGTTCCCAAACTTTTCACTGGGTGAAAACGCTGTCGTTAATTTCAACGCCTTAACAATTCGGATACCCTCAACTTCAGCAGCAGCCCAGCGGTCCTATAATTTCTATAGTTTTGAACCAGTCCTATATTATCCTATAATTTCATGAAAGGTCCTATATTGTTCGAAGATTTCGTATAGTTTATCTTCAAATTAATCAAAATTTGGCTGTTTTTACCGAGATCAAATTGAATAGACACCGAAATGGCGGAACTCGCTTAGGATTTTTATATGTTACATTATATTATATTTTAATTAAAATCCTTTGAATATTTAGGGGTGTGCGAATACCACTTTTTGGGTATCGAACCGGTTATCGAATACTAAAAAATTTTCCATATAAAATACCGAATCGAATAGTTTATTCCAAATCGAATACCGAATAGCTAGGCCTTTGTAAATTTTTTTCTTACCGATTAATCACGAATAGTTAAGCCTAATACTCGCGAATACTATACTTAATTATTGACAATTAATCGGGTGGTAACCCTAATATTCGCGAATAGTTAAAACAAAGCAAGGAGAAAAACATTTAGGAGCTCTTAAATTTCAAAATATCTCTCCTCATTGGTGGTCAAGTGTTTCTTAAAATTTTCCTAGGCACTTGCTGGTAGTTTTTGATGGAGGACAAATAAAATAGGGATGATATTTTTTAAAAGAAGGTGGTCTCTCTAGTGCCAAGGACCTAAATTTATAGCAGTCGAACTTTAACCGAATAGTCAGTTCGGTATTCGATATTCGTATCGAATAGTGAAAATTTGATTATCGAATACCGGATCGAATAATTTAGGCTCCACGAAAATTTGGCACCGAGACATTTAGGCGCCAAGACAATTAGGCGCCGCGACATTGCCGTAAAATTTTCGTGAAAGATTTGAGATATTTAATAAGGGAACATGACAAGTACTTTTAGGCTTATATTCTTTTTATTCAACTGACATGAGAGTTCAACCATGTTGTTGTTTATCTTCATTGACTTCCCAAAATAATATGCCTGTTCCAAATTATTGTTGTTTATCTTCATTGACTTCCCAAAATATGCCTTTTCCAAAATATTGTTGTTCATCTTCATTGACTTCGCAAAATAATATGCCTTTTCCAAATTATTGTTTATCTTCTTTGACTTCCCAAAATAATATGCCTTTTCCAAGATATTGTTGTTTATCTTCATTGACTTTCCAAAATATTATGCCTTTTCCAAAATATTGTTGTTTATCTTCATTGACTTCCCAAAATAATATGCCTTTTCCAAATTATTGTTTATCTTCTTTGACTTCCCAAAATAATATGCCTTTTCCAAATTATTGTTTATCTTCTTTGACTTCCCAAAATAATATGCCTTTTCCAAGATATTGTTGTTTATCTTCATTGACTTCCCAAAATAATATGCCTTTTCCAAGATATTGTTGTTTATCTTCATTGACTTCCCAAAATAATATGCCTTTTCCAAGATATTGTTGTTTATCTTCTTTGACTTCCCCAAATAATATGCCTTTTCCAAAATATTGTTGTTCATCTTCATTGACTTCCCAGAATAATATGCCTTTTCCAAATTATTGTTTATCTTCTTTGACTTCCCAAAATAATATGCCTTTTCCAAAAATATTTTGTTGTTTATCTTCATTGACTTCCCTTAATAATATGCCTGTTCCAAATATTGTTGTTTATCTTCATTGACTTCCCAAAATAATATGCCTTTTCCAAATTTTTGTTCTTTATGTTCTTTGACTTCCTAAAATAATATGCCTTTTCCACATCATTGTTGTTTATGTTCTTTGACTTTCCAAAATAATATGCCTTTTCCAAAATATTGTTGTTCATGTTCGTTGACTTTCCAAAATAATACGCCTTTTCCAAAATATTATTGTTTATTTTCATTGACTTCCTAACTTAGGTAAGGTTAGGTAATGTTTTTTAGCCACATCGTAGTATACGATGAGGCTCTTAGTTTGACCCGAGCCGTAGTAGTAACAGTAGTGGCCGGAGTTTTCGCTATCGTTATCGTTATATTTTAGCTTAAAAAGAACTCGATAGTACCCAAACCCACCAAAAGGGGTAGCTGAGATCTAATAGAGATTTCATTTTAATTAAAATTTTTTCACGTTGCACCCGGGAATTGAACCCGGGTCGCTGGCGCAGAAGTAAGGCTCGCTTCCACTGAACCATAGAGACTCGATAGAATATTCGAGTTTTTATCGTTAAGTTTATTTCTAAAGTGTCGGGGATGGGGGGAGTGTACCTCTCTATCTGTGGGGTCGGACACCTTTTTTTTACTGTGGGGTCGGACACTTCTGATTTTTTTTTATTTTAGGTTTTTATATTTATTTCCTTTTTTTCTTTTAGGTTTTTATATTTATTTTCTTTTTATTTATGTGCTAATTAAAGAGATAACGATTTTTCCCGTTTCCTACCGCGCTCCTCGTGTGTTTCGTTCTCGTTCGGTAGCTTTTGGTAGCTTTGGCGGTTAATTCAAATATGTCTCAAGAGTCGAGGATGGGGGCGAAGCCCTCTTATTTGTGGGGTCAGATACTTCGGAACTTGTATGAACAAAATGCACTTATAAGTGACCACGATCGAAGAAGTCTTCAATACCCCACCAAACTTCATTAAATTGAAAGTTGAGAATCTAATTCTTAAAATAACCATTAATAACCTCTAAATTTTTTAAAAACTAAATGGATAGAAAAGCATAGCTTGTTTTTGATGCTTGTTTTCGATTTCTCCCGCCTTCTTATTTTTCTTAACGAGCTCGATCTATTAAAAAAGTGACTCTTCGTTTTGAGGGTAGAAATAGAACTGATATTTTATTATTCGGAACAACAGAATCCCCCAAGTCAACCCGGTCATAAAACCATTCGGAGAGAGTTTCTTAACATCTCTCCGCAAAGTCATCAAGCCATAAATTTAGGTAGATTCTTGGAAACTGAAATTCGTGCCTAATGGCATCCTAGTCCGGGAGGTCAGGGTCACGAGGACCACCCCAGCTAAGATGACAATAGGACACCTTAAAGGCATATAGGGTTGAAGAGTATGGAGACGCGCGGCTTTTAGCGCCTATCCGGCGAGTGAAATAGCCGGCCGTTACACTACACCCTAGCTCAGGACTAGCGGGCTCCGGCCCTGACTGACGGAGGCTCCGCTCTGCTACCCTTCTCTGCCTGTATTAGGGCTTTTGGCAAGTTAACATGGGATGACATTACTATATATCTTTTGTCTTCGTTAGCTTTTCGCCCAAAAAAAATCATGCAGAGAGTCGGGGCTTATCGAAAAGGAGAAAAGGTTTGCTTGCGTTGGAATGTTAAAGGGAGGGTGAATTGGAAAACATTCAGGAAATACCTCCCAATGATTTTAAAATTCAAATTAGGTTCAGATTTTTAAGCTATAGTTTGAAATAAGGACCTTTTTAGGCTAGTTTAAAATAAGGACCTCTGAACAATCGCATAACGCCCTGCCTTCCTGTTAACAATATTCCAGTTGCACGCTCTACATCTCCGCCACGATAATAACATTGCGCTCAAATTTTATCAAATCTCGCGATAAATTTCATTCGGCATGAAGTGTGGTATGGAAATTTGGTTAACAAGAAAGCAGGGCGTTACGCGATTGGGCATTGTCATGTATGGGTTCAAAGTTTACTATTATGGCTGCGCGCGCAACACCAATTTATGTATATAAACCGATGTTATCAGTAACTCGAGGGATTAGAGATGCTTATCGCGCTACGGGAAACAGTTAATAAAAAGCTCAGTTATAACTACAATTGTTATTATTTCCGGACTTGACATGGTGTCAGAAGTGGGGTTGAGGTTCATCGCCGCGTGTTACGTGTAGTTTTATTTTCGGTTTTATATACCTGCTCATCGGTCGCATACAGTCGTGTAGTTTTCGTCGTGATATCTGTAAATCCCATCGTAAAATAAATTCATCGTTAATACTGTAGGACAGTGAATCGGTACATCGGACATTTCCCGCGTTTCGGAATATATCAATTGCATATCAATAGTTAATCTTGTGATGGCTTTCTCAACATTATGCACACCGCCGCCACACTTCGAACCAACCGCTACGCCAGCGGAGGACTGGGATGCTTGGAAATCATCATTTACCTTGTATCAAGAAGCTATTGGAATTGGAACTTTACCAGTAGCGCAACAACGAGCCATTTTTCTCCATACCGCCGGTAAGCATGTAACTGATATTTACAAGTCCTTCGAGTTGGTCGAAACGACCACGGCCCCAACACTAGAGACTATTATTGATCGCATTGATAAACATTTCCTGCCGCTAAAAAACGCTCATTTTTTGCGAAACGTATTTTTTACTACGGATCAAAAACCGGGGCAAACTATTGATGATTATGTCGTCGAACTAAAGAATAAGGCTTCGGCCTGCGCGTTCGGGACTCTCAAGGATACCTTAATATTAGACAGACTTAAAATTGGCATTGCAGATAAATCGGTAAAAGAAAAATTGCTAATGGATCCGTCCATTACACTAGCTAAAGCAATAAGCATCGCGCGTTCGTCCGCTTCGTCTAGAGAACTGGTTAAACGGTTGGACATTTTGCAAGCGCCCGCACAGAACCCTCTTTTACAGACTATAAATACTAATTACGCACCCCAGAGGGGTTTTAGGCCAGTTGCTAACCGTAGTTATAACAATACACCATCTTCACGCCCGGACTTCGGTACGCGACGGTTTCCAAGGCCCTTTCATGCTACTTATCAACCTAATAGCGGGAATTACATACAGAGACAGTCGTGCTCTCGGTGTGGTACTCAACATGCCCCACGACAATGTCCAGCTTTTGGAAAGGAATGTGTAAAATGTAGGCGTCTTCATCATTTCGCGAGAGTCTGCCGTCAAACTATGGGTGTCGAGGCAATTAATATGGCAGATCACGGCCAACCACAGCAACAGGGTTATCCTCCGGAGCAGTATTGTAACTATAGCTATGTCCCGGGAGTTAGGAAATTCGGTATCTATGGACACTACTCAAGATACTTCCTCCGAAACTTTGACCTCGTTGCAGAACGGGCCAAACACAGATGTCTTGTTCATTGGTACCCTCACCATGCATACAATAAATCCCCAACCAGAAAGTGAAGATGAGGAATGGCTAGTAACAATGAGTATAGCAGGCGTACATATTTCGTTGAAGATAGATACTGGTGCGCAGGCAAACGTCATCCCCTATAGTAAATTTCTTATCTTCGATTCTTCAATACAAGCGAGTCTGCAGCGTCCTACCACCAATTTATTTGTTTATAATGGCGATCCATTGCCTTTAGTGGGGTATTGCCACTTACCATGTACTTATAAAGGGAAAACATTGACATTGCTTTTCTATATAGTGGACATTAACGCGTCCCGAATATTGGGCATACAGTCTAGCATTAACTTCAACCTCATTACAAGATTGGATAACATTAATACCACTACCAGTAATCTGGGGACAACTTAAGCGCGGATTGTAGCGGCGAACATGGATGTCTTTGACGGGCTTGGTTGTTTCAAAACCGAATATTCCATTAAATTGAAGGAGAACGCTGTTCCATGCATTCAAGCGGCCCGAAGGATTCCACAAGCATTGCAAGAACCAGTCCGGAAGGAGCTGGACCGTATGGAGAAAATGGATTCGAAAGACGAACACGATTCAAGACTTACTGAAATCATTAGTCACGCACGTCGAGCGGGGTTGATATTTGGCACCAAGAAAATGCAATTGGCGCAACGATCCGTAAAGTTTCTGGGGTATACCATATCGGCTAATGGTATCCAAATTCACGAGGACAAAGTTCGGGCCATTCAGTCAATACAATCTCCATCAAACCCAGCTGCCCTTTTGAGATTTTTGGGTTTAATCACGTATGTAGCCAAGTTTATACATTCGTTGGCTAATGCTATTTTATACCTGAGGCAGCTTGTGCGGAAGGACGTGGTTTGGCAATGGGACAGCCAAGCGGAAAAAGCGTTTCAACATTTAAAACATCTCGTGACGGTGGCACCTGTGCTGCAGCAGTTTGATCCTGATCTACCAGTCACGTTATCCGTAGACGCTAGTCAGATGGCTGTAGGGGCTGTCCTCTTGCAAAGACATTTGCCTGTCATCTATGTGTCTGCCTCGATGTCCGCCGCACAGACACGTTATGCGCAAATAGAAAAGGAACTTTTGGCCTTGTTGTTCGGTTGTACAAGACTACACTATTATTTGTACGGACGGGCCTTCTTAGCCCAAACGGACCATAAGCCATTGTTGGGTCTATCCCAAAAACCTTTAGACCAAATTTCGCCTCGTCTCCAACGCATTTTGATACGACTCCAGCTATACACGTTTCACTTGCAATATATACCGGGTACAGATCTTGTAATCCCTGATATTTTGAGCAGGGACTGCGTAAATCCATCCAACGCGACCTGTAGCGAACTTGACGACACACCAACTGTGCTTTCCTTAACGGTGGCGGTTTCTCCTGGCCGACTTGCGGATATACGTCGGGCCACCGATGCGGATCCTGATCTACAGCTTGTATGTCAATATATACAGGCAGGATGGCCTCCTAATGCGGATATCTTCCCACTCTCAATTCGGCCATACCATCAATTCCAGGCGGAACTCCATATTACTGATGGCCTAGTTTGTCGGGGCACAAGTCTTGTCATTCCGCTCGCTCTCAGAAATCTGATTTTGCAACGATTACATGAAACTCACCAGGGAATAGTGGCCTTGAAAACTAGAGCGCGGGAAGCTGTTTACTGTCCGGGGATGAGTAGAGATATTGAAGCTTTGGGATCTAACTGTAATCTTTGTCAAAAATACCAAAAATCTCTTCCGCGAGAACCGATGATCTCGCACGAAACGCCTCAGAGACCTTGGGAGAGAGTATCGGCTGATATTTTCCAAATTGGACAGACGTACTATTTCCTGCTTGTGGACCATTATAGCAAATATCCGGAGATGGCTCAAGTAAGGGCAACGAATGCTGCGCAACTAATCTCGTTTTTCCAAGAGATTTTCTCTAGGCATGGATATCCAGATTCCCTACTAATGGATAATGGATGTTCGGAATTATCTCAACTCCCACAATATTATGCACATGACGTCCAGTCCATACCATCCTCAGTCAAATGGCCAGATTGAACGGACTGTCCAAACCGTGAAAAAAGGAATTATCAAAGCCTTGGACGAAGGAAAAGACATTCGCCAGGTTTTGCTTTCGTTGCGGGCAACCCCCCATAAAAACCTGCCATCTCCGGCCCAACTGTTGATGGGACGGAGACTTCGAACCGATATTCCTATCCGACCGGAGCTATTAAAGCCAGAAACCTTTCCGGTGCCATTGGTCCAGCAATCACTGTTACAAAACCAATAACAACAGAAAGGGTATTATGACCTACATACACGTGAGCTTCCCGAATTGTCAGCCGGACAGTCGGTTTGGCTGCGAACGGACGAAGGATGGGTTCCGGCAACGGTTCGTTCGAAATTGGCGTCACCGCCACGATCATATGAGATCATCACTTCCGCAGGGGCCTCTTATAGAAGAAACAGAAAGGATCTTCAGGTCCGCCTGGACCAGAAGATGCATACGGATGGTAGCATGCCTAGAGCGCTTCAGAATCCCTATTACAATCAGCCTATTTGTCGGATGGGCCCCAAAGGTTCGGAGGTCATGAGCGGTGCTGTCTCTGTTGATGAAAAGTCCCCGGAAGCGGAGAACACGGAGCCCCAAGCACCCAGGAAAGACACAGTCCGTGAAGTCAACCCGTACGTCACCAAGAGCGGCAGAATAGTTAAGCCGAACCAGCGGTATTCCCCTGGCTAAGTTAGGATTGCTGTTATAATGTTTAGATTTAAATTTAATGGGCTTCGTTTTCGATGTTACAGTTTTGCTTAATACCTTGTTGAATAATTTTTCTTTTTATATAATGAATGTTTAATGATGTTTGTAATGTTAAAATATTTTAATTTGTTTTATTCCATTGTGGAAAGGAGAAGTCATGTATGGGTTCAAAGTTTACTATTATGGCTGCGCGCGCAACACCAATTTATGTATATAAACCGACGTTATCAGTAACTCGAGGGATTAGAGATGCTTATCGCGCTACGGGAAACAGTTAATAAAAAGCTCAGTTATAACTACAATTGTTATTATTTCCGGACTTGACAGGCATATAATCCGTAAATCTCAACCTAATTTTAATTTTAAAATCATTCGGAGATATTTCCTGGACGTTTCACTACGGAGACTGGTCTTATAATCTGTAGAATAATTGAAAAAAAAAACAACTCGATTTTCTAATTCACCCTCCCTTTAACCACTTCCGGTTTTTTACGTTAGATGTTTTCCCTTTGCTGCCAGCAACTAAATCCTCTTCATTTCTGGACTGAAATTTCAATGCGAAGGTGTATACTTTCAGTCACTGAGTATTTTTGTGTATAAAAACGAGAGTTAAGTTACACCGTATAGTTTTTCTACCTTTTAAAGTGAAAGGCTGGTACAGTATTTGGTTAATCTTTGAAGATTTCAAGTAGGATATACAACTTTTTCATTTCTTATATATCCCATATTCGAAAATATTTCTTTGTGATAAACTCATAAAGAAAAATGTCTGGTCGCAAAAAAGGGACCATGTAGATGATGCTGAGAGTAGCGCGGAAGAGAAAGCTAGTGATAAAAAGGGAAGAGATACTGTGGATTCTGAGGTTCGAGCAAAACTAAATGCAAGGCGCAGAGAACTATATAAAATTAAGCGCGAAAAAGAGACATTTGCCGAAACCGAGGGAGGGCAAGGCCTAGGAGCCAAAAAAATTGTAAATCCAGAGGTTAAAGCTAAATTAAATGCTAGACGCAGAGAATTATATAAAATTAAACGAGATAAAGAGACAATTGCCAAAGCCGAGGGAGGGCAAGACCCAAAAAGTATCGAGGGAGGGCAAAACGCAAAAAATAGAGAGAGGATTAGAGTTTATATGGCGGAGCGACGGCTAGAACCCGATTTCCGGGAAAAAGAGAAAACATACAAAACTGAAAGAAGGCAAGAGGAGGAAAGTAGGAAGAGGTATGCAGCTTATATGGCTGAAAGAAGGGAAGAACCTCAATTTCGGGAGAAGAAGAGGGCTAAGGTGGCGGAGCGAAGGGAAGAGGAAGACCCTGAATTTCGGGAGAAGGAGAGGGCCAGTATGGCAGAGCGAAGGGAAGACCCTGAATTTCGGGAGAAGAAGAGGGCCGGTATGGCGGAGCGAAGGGGAGACCCTGAATTTCGGGAAAAGGGTAGTTCCGATATGGCAGAACGAAGGGAAGACCCTGAATTTCGGGAAAAGGGTAGTTCCGATATGGCAGAACGAAGGGAAGACCCTGAATTTCGGGAAAAGGAAAGGGCCAATATGGCGGAACGAAGGGATGACCATGAATTTCGTCAGAATGAAAATTTCGCTTCTTGCTATAGGAGGGCTACTAAAAAATGACCCATTATATCAAGAATTTTTATATTCTGAATCGATTAAGGATGTACCAACGCACAAGTGCGAAATATGGTCTAGTCTTTGTGATTTAAGAACAGTTCGACCTCAATTAGTTTAGAAACTTTTCAGGCACGCGTCGGATTAATTACCAGTGTTATGACTCCCTTAGTGGAATTATGCATGCCTTGTCATGCAGCCGTATCTAAAGGGTTGGTTCCAAAATACAGCCCCGTTAATGGCTTTTTTTTCCTTGTCGTTAATGAGACTATTACAGGGTTATCTAATTTCGAGCAACGGCTTGTTAGCCCTAGAATTCCCTTCATTCAAATACGATCTCTTGGCTGTGATTCGCAAAAACAGTTAAAGGGCACCGTTGTTAACGTTCCTTGTAACGTGGACACGTCTTGTTCCGTTTTACCAAGGCTGCCTGACAACACACATACAATACAAGTGAAATTAATGCGTCGCATGCAGTATAATAACCCATTTTTGTTTGAAACAGTGCGCCCTAAGCTAATTTTAGCCGCGCTTAATGCTTTGCTGCAATCACCACTTTACAAGACACATTCCATCACTTTCGGAGGACCTGATGAACACTTTGGTGCATGAAAACGTTGATTTCGTCGTAGGCGAAAACGACAGAAGTATTGCTCTAAGCGAAGTCGCACAGGTGAACGAGACTCCCACAATCGAAGGTGATGGGAGATAGGCAACAGTGCCAATGGGCTGGAAATTGATAGTGACGAAGAATGGGTTGAGGAAAAGGAGGAAGAAAGGATCAATTGTGGAGCCAGAGATTCCTTGCTATTATCAGCTGAAGATTTATTGGACACAAATATCACGATAAAATTTGCACCAGGAGAAGGTAGCCGCCCCGTGTCTTTGCTTTACGATGAGGATTGCGAAGAACTGTCCTTTCCTCGTATTTATGGAGGGGAGAAAAGGGACATTAAGATTAAATGCAGCTATGAAGATATTGTAAAGTGGGAATTGCTGTCTTCGGACCGAAGGTGCGCTAGCGACGTCACCAATCTATTTTTCAAATGGTTAAAGATTGAGACCATGAAAGTCAGTCAAGCAATTCAAATTTGTTTACGTAAAACTAAGTCTTCTGACGGCCGAGGACTTAACAGCGGGGACACTGAGGTTACAAGGTGGAATTGAATCACTGCTTCACCATGGCAATGGTTTCAGAATATTGGAGCCCCTTCGCAACTCTCCCGCATTTTGGCAACGAAAATCGAGGGACTTTCTGGCCATGGTGAGACAACTCGGAATTCCAACGTTTTTCCTGACTGTAAGCGCGGCCGAAACCCGATGGCCTGAGTTAATTAATGCGTTGTTGGTAACTGCTGGCAAATTGATAAGGAATAACCAAGACATTGAAGCTATGGCTTTCAAAGATAAAGCCAAGTTGATTCAGGAGGACCCTATTACATGCGCGAGATATTTTGATTACAGATTTCAAGCATTATTAAAGTACCTCAGGAGCAAGGTTGGACCTCTGGGACTAGTGGTGGACTATTATTATCGAGTTTAGTTTCAACACCGTGGGTCGCCCCACGTGCACAGTGTAATTTGGGTTTCCGGCGCTCCGAAATTAAAACCTGATGGTTCAAACACGGAAGAAGTTTTGTTGAGCGTTTCATTTTTTGCGCCAAATCAGAAAATGAAGATTTGGTTAACCTGGTTCCTCTTCAAACACAAAAACATACAAGAACGTGCAAAGTGAAACGGGGAGTAGAAACGATTTGTCGCTTTGGAATTCCCTGGCTCCAATGCCGAGAACATATGTTCACTATCCTGTTTTAAGAAATTGGACAAAGGAATACGGTGAATATATCGCATTGGAATATAAGAAAGTGGAAAAAGCCATAGCGGCTCTGACATCTGAAAATTCTCCTAACACATTTGAAGAGTTTTTGCGGCCACTTCAAATGACGGAACGGGTCAATATTGATTGCGTTACGTTAAATCTTAAGAGAAAAACCATTCTCCTGAAGAGATCTCCTCTGGAAGTAAGAGTGAATGCCTACAACAAAGACATTCTTAGATTATGGAGAGCCAATATGGACATTCAATTTGTTCTTGATGCTTACGCACGCATTATGTATGTCATCGCTTACATTGGAAAATCACAGAGTGGTATATCCCAATTACTCATGGAAGCTATGAGAGCCGCTAGGCAGTCGGGCTCTACTGTTAAAGAGAGGCTTAAAGTTATCGCCAACAAGTTTCTCACTGGTCATGAAATTTCCGCCCAAGAAGCGGCGTACTTATGCCTTCAGATTACCGTGTCTAAGTGTAATAGAGCTACCATCTTTATCAACACAAATATGCCAGGGAAATGCGTTCATATTCTCAAGCCAAAGAGTCAGCTTGATGATTTACCAGAAGATAGTACAGATATTTTTTCGGAAGGCCTAATCGATCGTAACCCTTTAAGGCCAGATGATATGGAATCAGTCTGTTTGGCTGAATTTTCAGCTTGGTATGAATTCAATAAGAAAAAAGGCCGAGGTCTGCAAGTTTCAAGTCTAAACGATGATGAACGACTTGATAGCGAGCCCGAATCTAATGTAGCCTCGGTTTGGATCGCTTTGAACCATGGCCATGGGTTTGTACGCAAACGTACACAGGCTAAAGTCCTCCGATACAGGAATTACAGTATCGAGAAAGATACCTTGGATTTCTACTGAGAGGAAATTTTCTTGTTTTATCCTTGGCGCGACGAGACCACAGATGTTTTGGAAAAAGATTTCAAAGAAGTCTACGAAGCAAATCTGGAACTGATTTCACGGAAAAGAAAAGAATTTGTAAATGAAACTGGTGAAGCCGACTTTGAGAGAGCGAGGGTAGAATTCCCCGAAAGTGAACCTCAAGTAGATGTGGCTAATGTGCAACCAATACTGGAACATCAAGATGAAAGAGATCGCCAATACACGATGGATGACCCAGTATTCGCCGTTCTGGCTTGCGTACGAGATGCTACGGCAGACATCGGACGAAAAATCCCCGATTGTCGTGTCCCAGATTACACAGTGGTGCAACTGCAAACTGTTCGTATAGTAGAGGACAGTGAGTATGCCAAAATGGTACAGGGTCAAAACGTAAAGCAGAGAGAAGTATTTTGCTACATTCTTGGGCATTTCAAAACTAAGCCCGACCAGTATCTCCGCCTATTTGTCACTGGAGGAGCCGGAGTAGGTAAAAGCGTTCTCATTAACGCCGTTTGCGAGGGCGTCACTAGGTACTTTCACAGACAACGTGGGGCTGATAACTCCAACATTATTGTCTTGAAGTGCGCTTTCACGGGAGAAGCCGGTTTTAACATTGGTGGGACCACTTTGCATACGGCTTTCTCGCTTCCAGTTAGCCAATACGGAGGGCCCATGTCGAGAATGGAATCAGAAACTCTGAACAAACTTAGGGTTGCCTGGAAGGATCTTAAACTGATAATTATTGACGAGATTTCAATGGCAGGAGTTGGGATACTCACGATGGTCAATTCTAGGTGCCAAGAGGTTATGGGGTCACAAGAATCACTCGGTGGACTTTCAGTTTTGGTCGTTGGCGATTTTAACCAACTGAAACCAGTAGGCGATAGTTACCCGTTTCAAATTCCTAAAGCTCGTGACACCCCTTATGCTGGATTGCTAGATAATAATCCGCAATGGAAAGAATTTAAGGTTTTTTTCTTGAATGAGATCATGCGTCAGAAGAAAGACAAGGCATTCGCCATGGCTCTGAATTTGTGCTCGCCATTGTTGTATTCCCGTTTAATGACAACTACTTATTGTTAGTTTAAAAACTTTATTGTGCTATAGTCCCCGACTGTCCATTCAAGAGTGACCCGATCTATGCGGGTCATCTCTCATTTATCTCGTGTGCCCCTAGTGGCCATATTATATACTAATGTGATATCTGGTAAGGTATCACGTGATTAATTAAAATTACAACATCTTCCCCCCCCTTTTTGTTTTTTTACAATAATTAAAATCTAATTACAATGAAATGGTCTATCGTCTAGTGTTTATTGCGTGTAATCTTTATAGCGCGTAGGTGGAAGCGTTATACGTCCGCTTCTCATAGTGTGTCTCTGGAGTCGCACATTATTGAGTAGTCTTGCAGGATCGTTTGCGCGTGTTGTTGGAAAAGCTGGTGGAAGAGGCTTGTCTGGTTTTTGGATTTTGTCGTGTATTGTAAAATCCTTCGCCGGATCAGCTTCTCTCGTCGGTTGTAGTGTTTCGTGGCTTATGGGGTTCCTGGTTTCTACTGTCCCCGCCTGTTGTAGTGGTGGTTCCTGATCCAATTCTTGTTGAATGTTTTCCCGTGGTGTTTGTGTTGGTGTAGCTGCTGTTGTCTTGGCCATGGATTTATAAATTTTGCATATGTTGAAAGGTTGAGATGGGAATTTGTTATTGCGGGTTCCTGGTCGGCGTTGTCTGTCACAGGTCGGAGAATGCGTGTCACAGGTCGGAAAATGCGTGTAACCGGTCGGAGAATGCGTGTCACAGGTCGGAGAGTGCGTGTCACAGGTCGGAGAATACGTGTCACAGACCATGCCCAAAAAGCTTTGCAATGCGGGTTTATCACTTGGTGGTGGCAGTGAAGTGATGGCCCAAATCTTCTGTGGGTCAACTTTCACCCCTGCCGGTGTCAGAGTGTGTCCTATGTATGTAGTTTCCGAGAGGGCTAATTGAAGTTTCTTCCTGCTGAAGCGGAGCCCAGTTTGCAGGGTTTTCTCTAGGATCCTTTTGAGCACGACGTTGTGGGATTCCATGTCCTTGGTAGCGATTAGGAAGTCGTCCGTGGAGATATGCATCTCCGGGAATTCTGATTTGGGATATATTCGTTGTAATGCAGTTGGCAAGTCTCAGATCTGGTAGCAGTCCCCATAGGTAGCCGTAGGAATCGGTATTGACCCTCGGGTGTCGCAAATGTGCATAGTTTTGAGCTAGGCTCGTCTAGCTCGATTTGCCAGAAGGCGCTTTGAACGTTCAGAACTGTGAAGACTTTTGTTCCATTTAAAGTGGCGGTGATTTCTTGCGAGGTGGCAACCGGGTAGGGTGTCCTTTTTATGACCTTGTTTAATTTTCTGGGATCCAGGCAGATTCGTACTTCGTCCCCAGATTTAGGAACTACAACCATCGGATGGACCCAGTCGACTGCTTCCCAAACTGGAACTATGACGCCATTTTGTAAAAGTCTATCCAGTTCCTTCCTTACTGGTGTTTGAAAGGCAATTGGGATCTTGTGTGCCGACGCGATGGAGGGTACTGCCCCCTGCTGCAGTTGTATCGAGTAAGTTCCTAGTATTTTCCTGATTTCTCCGAATACCGTATGGTATTGTTGGAAATCGTCGTGAGTCCTGATGAGGAAGCAGCGTGCGTAGTAGTGTGCATGGCATTGATCTTTCGCGGTGGAGGTCCTATCGGTTGACTTTTATGTTCTATGAGTTCCAATTGGAGTGAGGCTGCGGCGCCTAATATGGGGGTGCGTTCTTCGGCTGAGACGTAGAACGGGAATATTCCTGCTGCAGCATGCGAAGTGCAGTGTAGATCTACAATGCCGATGATTGGTATAGTGTGGCCAGCATATGCCGTGACCGTAGTGTAGGATGTCGAAGCGGAAACCGTGGTGGTATTGAGTCGTACATGGTTTTTGTGATAATATTGACCTGCGAGCCCGTGTCCAGCTTGAAAGTCGTCAAATGGTCGAGGAGGTACAGTTGATCAAGGATCTCGTCCTCTTTGTCTTTCTATTCCTCAGGCGTGGGAATTGTTTGAAGCTGGTTGGTGTGAAGGGTCAGGCCATGGCTGAGATAAGCTAGTTGCTCGTAGTTGTCGCTAGGATTCGTGTTAGGGTCTAGAGTTTCGGCATCATCATCTTGAACTTCCTCCAGTACGTCAGTAATTCCGTATTCAGTTTGATTCGGATGTGTTTCAAAAAGTGCATGTGTATTCCTGCATTTGACACGCCAGTGTCCTTTATGTGGCAGGCTAGGCATTCTGAATAACGAGCAGGACAAGGCCGTCCAATGTAAAAAGTCCCACAATTGGGGCAACTTGCATTCTGGTGAGTATGTTGCTGAAGTGAACGGTTGCTTTCTTCCCGAGGTAGCGGTTGAGGAGGATTGTTGTAACTCCGCCTAGGTTGATGGTTCCGGTGTGCCCGTGTTTGTTGGTGATAAGGTTGTTGTGTTGTGGGTCATGGTTATTCTGTCGCTCGGAAAATCTATTTTTTCCTCATGACATCTACCTGTGCTGCTGCTGGAGGATTAATCTGGATCTTGTTGGCTGATCCCATGATTCTTGCTTGTATGCTTGATGTTTCTTCAGCCTGGCAAATTGTTACTGCGGCACTAAGGGTTAGATTTGGGTTTGCTAATAGTTCTTTCCGTAGTTTTTCGTCGCGAATCCCCACGACAATGAGTGTCATGGTTAGAGTATACGTCAGCGTTGAAAGCTCACAGTCTTGGGCCTTGGCCCTCAGGTCAGTAAAAAAATCGTCGAACGTTTGAGTCTCGTGTTGTGTTGTCATCAAAAATAGGTATCGAGAATATAAGAGATTCTTGTAAGGCTTCTTATAGTTCTCGAAAGCAGTCATTATTACTTTTACCGTTCTGTCATTGCCCACCTCTGCGATGTGTAGAGTGTTATAGATTCGGCGTCCCACGGGGCCTAATATATGGAGAAATGTGGCTCGTTGTATCTCGACGGATTCCTGATTTTGTTTGGCTGCGATAGCGTATATTTCGTATCCGTCCATATATTCCTTCCACGCAGACGCGGGATCCTGGCCGGGCACGAATTGCGCGGGACTCTTGAATGACGTCATGTTACCGTGGCGGGTTCACCGAGTTGGCGGCGTTCGGAACTTCGGAAACTCTTTCTGTCGTCTGCAGGTTCGTCTGCTGGTTAGGGTTAGTATCGCTTGAGATGTGCGCGACTTCGCGTGCAGTTTGTGTAGTCTCTAGAGGGAGAGGTTCTTTCCCGATCCCACCTCTATCACCATGTTGTATTCCCGTTTAATGACAACTACTTATTGTTAGTTTAAAAACTTTATTGTGCTATAGTCCCCGACTGTCCATTCAAGAGTGTCCCGATCTATCTAGTGGCCATATTTTATACTAATATTACATCTGGTAAGTTATCACGTGATTAATTAAAATTACAACAGCTATATGGTTACCAACAACATTGACATTCAAGATGGAGTTGTTCATGGAGCCACTGGCAGAATTCGTCAAATTGACTACGGAGTGCGTCCAGACGGGGTTCGTGTTCCTATTAGGGTTTGGATTTCCTTTGACCACGAAAGGGTGGGTAAAGATATTCGAGCTAAAAGTACCGCTTTGATTGTCGCTTCCAAGGCCGAGCCTTCGTGGACTCCCCTTGAAAAGAGGGTGAGATCATTCACGCTTCGACACTCGAATAAAAACGTCACTGCGTCTAGGAAACAATACCCTTACAAGTGGCAGAAGCAATAGACATTCATAAGAGTCAGGGTGATACCTACAAATGCGTGGTGGTTCATACCAACAAAAACCGAAAAATGCAAAGGTCAATGTTGTACGTTGCTTGCAGCCGAGCCACTTCCGCTCAGGGGCTTTTTATCGATGGTGATTTTGAAGCACCCGAACCTCCAAAGGACAATGACGTCGTTAAAATAGAAATGGAGAGAATGGAAAGAGAAGCGCAGCTCTTCTTGTCCACATTGCTCCATAACCCCGAGTCTTCAAGGGGTCATTTGTAGGATGTCGGACGTGATGATTTCATTGTCAGTGCTGACTTGCTTTTGTTTGTGGAAATTCAAGCGAAAGAGCAAGATGATTTAAGTATCCCTCAATTCGAGAATTTTGGCGGAATTTTCTTGCCCGAGAACGCTCCCGAAAGACGATGTTATGGATCTACTTTTTATGGAAATAGCAAAGTGACTGAACAGACTTTGGATTGTAAAGTCACTCGTGGTCGGCTTTCAAATGGGCAGCCATCGCCCATAGCCCGCCTTGAACGGATTTGGCTCGATTGCAAATTGGCAGGCGAGAAAATAGCGATAGTACTGTTGTACAAATCGCCTCAAGCCAGCTTGAAACTGTTGTTAGATGATTTGACTAGGCTGTTTTCTAAAAAGTACGATCCAACCGTACCCACTTTGGTCGTGGGGGATTTTAATGTTGACTTTTTACTAAGGAAACAGGCATTGACCAAGTTTTTTTTTTTTGCCTTGGCAAACTGAACTTATGCCAGGATTGAAGAACAAGGTTTCAACCAATAAAGGGAGTCAGCTTGACTTAGCCTTTGGAAAACCGTTGCTAATCCAAAAATATAGTGCTGATTTTAGAGAATCGACCTATTCTTTTCACAAATCGATTTTTGTTTTTAGAAAAGTTTAAGACAAGCCTAAAAATGCTTAGAAAATGGCATTCGATAAAAGTAAGGGAGATCACTCAGAGGGAGATAGCATAATAAGCATATTTATTTTATTATGCTTTCTCGGCCTGTATACACGTGATTGAGATCACTCAGAGGAAGAAAACATTTGTAATTGATTAAATTCTTTTAAATAAAGAATTTATTCATATTGCTGATGTTTTCTTGGCCTTTAGAGAGTGATAGCACTCAAAGGGAGATAATATATCCATTGGATTAAATTCTTAAATAGAATTTACTCTTGTTGATCATGTTTTCTCGGCCTTTAGAGAGTGATGTGTATACACGTGATCGAGATCACTCAGAGGGAGAAAACATTTGCAATTGATTAAATTCTTTTAAATAAAGAATTTATTCATGTTGCTCATGCTTTCTTGGCCTTTAGAGAGTGATAGATCACTCAGAGGGAGATAACATATCCATTGGATTAAATTCTAAAATAGAATTTACTCTTGTTGATCATGTTTTCTCGGCCTTTAGAGAGTGATGTGTATACACGTGATCGAGATTTCATCATTAGGCCTACCGCTTAAGGTTTTTACTTATTTTGAAATATTTTAAAATATAAACTTCCCTTATTATTAATTTCTCCCCCGTAAGCTTGTTTTTATCTAATATAGAAAGTGATTTATCAAATATGTTCATTCAAATATATGCGAAATATATAAGATTTCCATCTTCACATATTAAACAAAATATATTGAAACTATAATGAACTATTTTATGAATTTAAATTGAATTACATATCTAAAAGTCATTTAAATGTAAAAATAAAATGATTTTATTATTTTTATAAATGAGGTGAGCCAGATATGTAGAGATTATTTTACTCAGTTCAAAAAACCCCTTCCCGCAAAGCTCGAAATGGTATGCAATAAATGGATCTTTATGTACAAATCTCCCCCCCCTCGAAATGTTTATTTCAAATTAAAACCCCAAGCTTGGTTGTGAGTATGACAAGATGAATGAAATTTATCATATCTATCCGCAAAACAATACGAAAACTTTTAGTACCACAACTTCAAGACTGAGAAATGAAAGTACGTATACCTAGGCTTAATTATAAAATTCAGTCCAAGATAAAAACTGGAGCCTGTGAAGCTGCTAAGAGACTTGGAAAGAATGCTACCAAGAGGGAAAAAGATTTCCCAAAGGACCAATGACTTAAAATTCCTAAAGCCACAAGGGCAGAATAAATACAAATACAAAAAAACTAAACCAAAAGACTGGAGACCTGATGGAAGTCATGGATTCACGGAAACCCATAGAACTTCAAATCGAGTAATCCAGAAACAGTCTAAACTGCAGCTGTGTAAAAACAATCGAGGGGGAGGGCAACGCCAAGAGATATGGTCACGTTCTATTATAACACTTAAGGCCATATTCATTTCCCATTAAGTTTTACATCTGGTCCCCTATGTTTTTTTTATGTAAATTTTTTTAAATTAGTTTACAGTCCCTCGAAATTAAAAAAAGAAATTGTCGAATTTTATGATAACTCTACGGCCATATTAATTTTTTCTTAGGTTGAAATATGATGTTTGCGTCAAAATATATTTTAACTTTGTTTATAATTAACAGCTCCATGAAATCAATTTTGTTGTGCATATGAAATACACTAGCGCAACACTAAGATATTTGTAAAATCTTTCAGAATATCGCTAACTTTTCATATTAAAATAATAGGAATAATACCTTAAAACCTTCATACTTGACATTTTTTGAGAAAAAAAAACACCTTTCTCGTTTAAACGTATGTTTCCTGAACTCTACCCACTAAGAGTTTCCTTACTATTGAAATTTACAAATACCTTAAGCTCAGTATATTCATGTATACCGATGAATATACAACCGCTAAACACTTGGTGACTGCTACCATATTCTAGCCACCAATATTGACGTCACGTTACGTAGCTCCTCCCATCTCAGTAGCTCACCACAGTGAGCAAACTTTGGTTGATTTTAAAGGGGATGATCAACCCCATCTCCTTTTCTACCTACCCTCTATGCTTAAGCTCTATGTCGCCAAGATACCTGCGCTTGGTAATATGGCTAAAGCTAAGACGGATGCATTGTAGACCTGCGAAACGTTTTAGGCTAACAACCTAGCAAAGCTGTATGAGAGCGCCATAACACAATTTTAAGGGGATTCTTAGGGGAACCCTTCATTCTAGCTTTGACTTTTGGTGAGATACACCGTTCTGTCCGTTCACATCTCTTGACATCATGTCCCTTGAAAGTAAGTCATTCATGATTTTGTTAATTTTGTTCAACATTTTTATATTAAACTGCTAAATTACATCTGTAATTTGGAATATCCCTAGGAATGTATTGGTATAGAACAGGGAATATTAATTTTTGTGGTTAATCATGAAATTATGATTTTGAATATCCGTTTTATATGTTGTATATATATATATATGAAATTATGATTTTGAATATCCGTTTTATATGTAGTAAATACAGGGTGGTGCATATCATAAAACGCAATAGATCTACATATGGGGATTTTTTTCTTACACACTTTCTCACTGAAAATTTAAAACGTCTTTTAATTATACGTAATTAAAAACAATCTAAGAAATTTTCCGATTTGTTAAATTTTGGCCTAATTTAAAAGTAATTTTCCGATTTCCCCCCCCCCCCCCCCCACTTACGCCGGTTTTAGGATGTTAAAATATTTTCAATTTTGGGCCTAATTTTGAATAAATTGTTCGATTGGTTCCAATTACGTCTAATTAAAAGATAGTTTTAAATTTTCAGAAAGTGACGAATTTTGCAAAATAAATAAATAAAATCCCCATAGACCTATTGCGTTTTATGATCTGAACCATCCTGTATATAAACTTTATACATAAATGTATACCTAAAAATTATGTATTTTAAGTTTTGGACAAACAATCCCATGAAAGTGAAATGGACGTTCAGGCTGAAGAAGATAAACTTCTCAACGACGAACCTAACGACGAAGCCACAGCCACTGAAAAAAGTGAGGATGCAAGTGCCATCCAAAAGGATGAAGATCCGAAGAAATGCCTCACACCTGAGGCAAAAAAGTGCTACCACTGCCACCTCCCAGGGAATTTAATTAGGAGATGTCCTGATCTCCCCAATGTCAGGAGCCGCCGACCCCGGCGCCAACAAAGCCGTACGTACCGGCGAAATAACGGCCACCCTTACTGTGGGCCCAATTCAGAAAAGGCCGAAAACAAGAAATTCCTCGAAAAACTTTTAAATTTTTTTAAGGTGGTGAAAACCAATAAAGCTTTTTTTACAATGAGAACCTCAATGGAGTAATTCTTTGAAATACAAATTTGCTTATTATTATTATTAGACTCAATTATAAATATAGGTATAGTGACATCATTCAAATAAATATAGGTATAGTGATTTCATCCGTATAAAATAGGGATTGTGATTTCATCCATATAAAAATAGTTTACCTAGTGATTTTATATGTATAATTTTGAAACTCTTGTTTACTTCATTTTGACATTTCTCTGGAGCTGAAATATTATAAGCATTAACAAGAACGAATTTAGGCTTAAATACATACTTGAAATAATCAACTCCTGTCTTTACCAATCTCGCTAAGTTGTTTTTCAATTGATGGAGATTATACACCAATATGAAGTTTTTAGCACATAAATATTAACATTTTCCCTACAATTTTAAATATTTTTGGGTTTTATAGTTTAATGTGTCATGGTTTAATTTAACTTCGAAAATTGCCATTTTAAAGTTGAAGTGGTGTGAATTTCAGAGCACAGGGATAGAATATCCTATATCTCGCTTTAACAAGGTGGGCAAGAACACCGACTGATAATTTGATTGACAGACGATTCCAAAAATTACTTTTCACCAGGTGGGCCCGATAGAGAGTGGAGAAAGCCTCCATCGACTAAGCGAACTTTTTCTAAAGGCCTTCTGTTTGATTTCAAAGGTGGGGTTGGGACTTGGGGATTCTTTTAAGTTTCCACAAAGTTCGGTTGTCAGCACGCGCAAAGCTAGTTCTCTATGCAATTTAGCTCTGCGCGTGCTGACAAGTGGCTAAAAAAACTACAGGATAATTTAAATCCTGAACATGAATATATCATTCGTCTCTTGTCAGCACGCAAATCTACGTTGCATAGAGACCTAGTTTTGCTCGTGCTGACAACTGATGTTGTAACAGAGTATATACAGAATAAGCTGTCGTTCGAGATAGGGAGTTGCCTATCCTATAGCGTTGTGAAAACAAATTTCCGCACACGCATTCTTTATCCTGGTTCCTCTCTATACTTTCCAACAGTTTCGGGTGTCAGAACTCAAGAGCTTCAATTTTAAAACTTAGCTTTTTCCTTCGCTGTAAAATCATTTTGCAGGTCTCAACTTTAATGAAACCAAATGGTAAAATCGTCCCAATATCACAAAAGGGACCACTATTGAGACAATAACGAAAAATTCATAAAATGTTTGCGCTGAAGGCGCTTAAGAAGGGGAGTGGAAAATTGGGGGAACAGGCAAGTCAACCCTGTCATAAAACCATTCGGAGAGAGTTTTTTAACATCTCTCCGCCAAGTCATCAAGCCATAAATTTAGGTAGATTCTTTGAAACTAAAATGAGTGCCTAATGGCATCCTATTCCGGGAGGTCAGGGTCAGGAGGACCACCCCAGCTAAGATGACAATAGGACACCCTAAAGGCATAGAGAGTTGGAGAGTATGGCGACGCGCGGCTTTTAGCGCCTATACGGCGAGTGAAGTAGCCGGCCGTTACACTGCTTATCAAAACAAATATCTCTTACGAACTGTTCTGTTCCTTCTAGGCCGGGGGTATAACTCCTTCTTACTTTACCAAAACTGAAATCATTTTAGTCTTTAAGCTCATTCAGCAAAGATGACCGACAAAATTACTCAAACCGTATGCCCGAAAAATGGTTGGGCCAAGCTCGAAGTAGAGATCGGGGAATTCGGCAGGTGGCCAAATTCAATAAGAGAGCTGTTTTGGCGTAAACCCCAAAGAAAGAATAATAATTTAATTTAAAATATTATCATTTTGTTATTTAAATGACGCCGAGGAAAAAACGGTCATATCGGCGATGATATTTACTAAAGTGTCACACGGTTACACCGATCTATCGGCGGCCGTTATGGCTCAATTTTTCGCGTGGAAATCAAGCATTGACTTGCGAAGAACAGTGTTTAGTTTCCACGTGAAGTTTGGAAGCTTTTTAAATCTACAAAGAGAAAAGTAAGCCGAACTTTTAAATCTAAAATTTCTTTCATTTAAAGAGAGGTAGAAATTTCTCTCTTTATAACTCTGATGTTTCATAACTCTACCCTATTTGGTTTCTTTCCCCCCTGTTTTTCCTGCCCCAATAAGCACCACGATCGCTCTTTACTTATTTTTATTTTATTTATTTTTTTTGGCTTCAAAATATTTTAAAATTAGTTTACGCTCTCTATGATGAAACATTTCAATTGTAGACATTTTATAATATTCCTTTAATAAATATGAAGGAATTCAATTATGAATGGTTTTCTCCTTTAAGTGTTGATTTCCAGTTTGATATCTTCCCTGCTGTGGAATCCACCGCGTTCACTTCAACACCAAAAAAAGTATTGAATACCAGACTTACAAACTCAAAAATACGAGAAAGTCATTGATCTTAAATGATTCTTTTTTTTAACAGCATTCACCGTTAAAAGATTTCAACCGGACGCCGCAACATCCATGTATATACATTTATCTTATATTAACATTTACCGAAGCTCTCAATCATTGTCTTTACGTTAAAGGGTCAATGTTAAAAAGCCGAAAATAATAACGCTGGACGAATGACGAAATGGATGATGACATGGATGAAATTCTATTAAAATGGCTGAAGCACAAATTGTAATTCTGCTTCCACTAATATTTCGTTCCAAATTTAACTAAGATATGCATTATAAAGTCACTAGAGAAGCAGGAAAAGGAGAAAACGAAACGAAAAGAAAATGTGGAGGAAGAGAAAGCAGAGGAAGAGGAGAAACAAAACATGGAGGAAGGCAAGGAGATAGAAAAATCAAAGGAAGAGAAGGAGAAAGAAAAATCAGAGAAAACAGAGGAAGAGAAGAAATAGGAGAAAACGGAAAAAGAAAATATGGAAAAAACTTTTCAAACGTTATTCAAATAAAATTTTTATTTCAACATTTATGACTTACTCTGTATTCTAGCTGGGTCACATTTATATTATTTTTCAAGGTTGCAGTCGGGAATTGAGTTAGGATCGCTGCATAGTACTAAGACGCTCTACCATTGTACCATAAAGACTTGATAGATACTAAGTTTTCTTCCTTTAGTTTAGCCAAAGTGTCGGGGCGTCGGATATTTTTAGTTTGCGGGGTCGGTAAGGCTCAGCCCTTGGGCCATCTATTTTTTTGGGAATTTGATTTAGGCATAGTTACACCCAAAATTTTTTTTTCTTATTTTTATTCTCACGTTGAGATGTTTGTTATGTTGTTATCTATAAAAAACTATTTGACCTACTACCTTATCAATCTATGCGATAACAGTTAGTATATAAACCCCGGCTATGATAACTCTATAGTTAGTTAGTTCCTGACAGGCTTCATTACAACTATGACTCGTGACTTGTAACCATCGTACATATCATTAAATGCTTTTACCAATATCAACCAGATAGTCTTAGTTACTAGTAATGTGTAGGCACATAAGAACACAACAAATGGCGACGGAGGCGAGATGACATTAACGAGATCGCATTAACAAGATCGCGTTGACGGTTCCACTTCAAAGACTAACAGCACCCACAACGAAGATCACCACCAGCACGAGAGAAGGACATCAAGACAACGAGAGACAATCATCGAATCCTCAAACATGTCAGTCACTGCTCATTTTGGAACGTTCAATGAACAAACGGAATCATGGACCCTATATGCCGAAAGACTGGGGCAATACTTCGTTGCTAACGACATAGACGCTGAAGGTAAAAAGAAGGCGATGTTGCTTACGGTCATCGGAGCTTCGACATACGCCACACTGCGCAACATAGTGGGACCAGCCAAGCCAACGGATAAAACCTACACAGAATTAGTTAAAGATTGTCTACCATTGGGTAGAATCCCATTGGATCGAATGTCTCGTTCGACCGAATCCCATTAGACCGAATACCGCAATTTGGGCGGTTTTCCAATCATGAATTTTCCTTTCAATCCTATTTTTCTATTGATTTTCCTATTAAACTTCTTGTTATTGCAGAAAATACTAAACCAAACGTAGCCTAATATAACAGTAATGTTTTGGAAAAGGCATATTTTTGGAGAAGTCAATGAAGCTAAATTTCAATATTTTGGAAAAGGCGTAACATTGTTAAATGATTTATAAATTATTACTAACCTAATTTAACCAAACCTAACCTAACATAGAAGTAATGTTTTGGAAAAGGCATATTATTTGAGAAGTCAATGAAGCTAAACATCAATATTTTGGAAAAGGCGTAACATTGTTAAATGAATTATAAAATATTACTAACCTAACCTAACCTAACCAAACCAAACCAAACCTAACCTAACATAACAGTAATGTTTTGGAAAAGGCATATTATTTGAGAAGTCAATGAAGCTAAATTTCAATATTTTGGAAAAGGCGTAACATTGTTAAATGATTTATAAAATATTACTAACCTAACCTAACCAAACCTAACCAAACCTAACCTAACCAAACCTAACCTAACCAAACCTAACCTAACCAAACCTAACCAAACCAAACCTAACCTAACCTAACCAAACCAAACCTAACCTAACCTAACCAAACCTAACCTAACCTAACCAAACCTAACCTAACCAAACCTAACCAAACCTAACCTAACCAAACCAAACCTAACCTGACCTAACCTAACCTAACCTAACCTAACCTAACCTAACCTAACCTAACCAAACCTAACCTAACCTAACCTAACCAAACCTAACCTAACCAAACCTAACCTAACCAAACCTAACCTAACCTAACCTAACCTAACCTGACCAAACCTAACCTGACCAAACCTAACCTAACCTGACCTAACCAAACCTAACCAAACCTAACCAAACCTAACCTAACCTAACCAAACCTAACCAAACCTAACCTAACCTAACCTAACCTAACCTAACCTAACCTAACCTAACCTAACCTAACCTAACCTAACCTAACCTAACCTAACCTAACTTAAAAATAAAATTGATTTTCTTATTAAACTTCTTGATACTGCAGCAAATAATATGTGTTCACCAATAACATTCTTCAATAAATTTCAGAAAATAACTTCCATCTTTGGAAATTGTCTAACCCTAACCTAACCATACCTAGCGTAATCTAACCTTACCATTAAGAGATCTCCCTCCCAAGTACTGACGGCGCTCGATGCTACTTAACTTCTTCGATCATCCAAATCACTTTATCCATTGCGCTACTGGAGCCCGGCAACTCAAGGAAAACGCTATGATTTTATATGTGTAAACCCATCCCATTCAGTCGAAAGCTCTTCCATTTAAATATTCCCATTCAATAGAAAATCGCTCTTTGGGCTATAAATTGTTTTAAATTTGGCTACAATTTTAGAAATTGGAATTCGATCCAACGGGATTCTATCCAATAGGATATTACCTTAGTTAAAGCCCTGAATGATTACTTCAACCCGATACCATCCGAAATAGTAGAGAGGTTCAAGTTCAACTCGAGAGATCGTCAACATGGAGAAACTATCGCTAAATATATCTCCGAACTCAGACGTATGAGTGAATTTTGCAACTTGGGTGGATCGCTGGATGACATGCTTAGAATGCGGATGCCGAGAAGACTCACTGCAAAAACGCCTCTTAGCTGAAGATAAATTGACGCTCGCTAAAGCTATTGCTATTGCTCAAGCTATGGAACAGGCAACGCAAAACATCAGTGCCATGAAGAATCATAGAAGCACAGAGAAAAACGATGAAGTAAAAGCCATACCCATCTTATTCAAGAAGAAACGTCCTCAGAAGACAAGAAGATCACAGACAAGAAGTCAAGATGGGAATTCAACAAGGTTAAATAATCAAGATAATGCCATGAAGTCACACAGCAGTGATAGCAAAGAATGCTTCAGATGTAGTTCTCATGGACATGAATCTGCTAACTGCCCGTACAAAGACTCTACTTGCCACAATTGCCGAAAGAGAGGTCACTTGTCAAGAACGTGCAGAAACCGAAACAATCGATCCAAATACAATGCCCAAGCGAATCACATTGACATCCAGAAGGAAGAATATGAAGCCTTCGACATTCATAACATCGTATCCGAGGAAGTACCCATGGAAAAAAGCAAATACGGGATCTATCACGTACCAGTAACACATGAAGTCAGACCCGGAGGACCCTACAAGATAGAATGCCTTGTCAACAAGAAAAACTTCACTATGGAAGTCGACACGGGTTCAGCGTTCACCCTCATGTCTAGCGAGAACGCCAACTCTATCGTCGACGAAGGATCCATAAAAAGTTCTACAAAGGACTCAGATCATTTCCGGGCCATTGCATCGAGACTATCGGCGTCGCAAAAGTCAACGTCACATATCTAGAGCACGAAGACGTACTACCCATCGTGATATACCGAGGAAAAGGACCTACGCTTTGCGGTAGAACCTGGCTTTCATCATCTCTTCCGATCCTAGAAAAGGGTGTATTAAATCAAGCGAACCTGGTCATGAACGTATCAAGCAACGATGAAGCACTACATGCCGTACTTGACAAGCATGCAGAGATCTTTGACACAAGTTCATACGGTTGTCTCAAGGGAGTCAAAGTCCACTTGTATCGCAAACCCGAAATTGAACCACGATTCTTCAAAGCAAGATCAGTGCCTTACGCGTACAAAGACAAGGTCGATGAAGAACTGAGAAGACTGCAAGATGCAAACATCATCTCTCTTGTACCATTTGCAACATCGGCGGCTCTTATCGTCCCAATATTGAAGCCTAATGGGAACGTCAGAATTTGCGGCGACTTCAAGGTCACTGCCAATCGTCAAATTCTGACTGAGAAATATCCATTACCGAAAGCCGAGGAAATTTTCACGAAACTTTCCGGATGCAAAGTATTCTCGAAGCTGGACATGCGAGACGCTTACAGCCAACTCGAATTAGATGGCGAGTCCAAAGATCTTTTTGTGATCAAGACGCAGAAAGAGTGTTCCGGTATAACTACTTACCGTATGGAATATCCTCAGCTTCGGCCATCTTCCAGAAGCACATGGAAGCGTTACTCAGCAATCAGAAAACGTAACACCCATGCAAGATGACATTGCAATTGGCGGCAAAGACGAAGCGGATCACTTACGGAAATTGGACTTGATTTTGCGAACAATCAAAGGAGCAGGACTCAAATTACGACGAGAGAAGTGCCAGTTTGCCAAGACATCGCTCGATTTCTTGGGACACCATCTGGACAGTAGAGGCCTGCAGCCCATGTCAAACAAGATGGCAGCCATTTCTGAAGCACCTGAGCCACAGAACGTGGAAGAACTAGGGTCCTTTTTAGGCCTTATCAATTACTATTCAAAGTTCGTGCCGAACTACGCCATGCAACTTGCACCGCTTTTCGAGCTTCTCAAGAAGACGACAGATTGGAAATGGGGCAAACTGGAGAAGGAAACGTTTCAAAGAGCCAAGGAGTTCCTCACCACATCCAACCTATTGGTACATTTCGATCCAGAACTTGAGATCAGATTAGCCTGTGATGCGTCACCAGCCGGCATAGGAGCCGTAATATCACACTTCACCAACGGAGAAGAACGACCTATAGCCTTCGCATCTCGGACAATATCTCAAGCGGAAAAGAACTACTCGCAAATCGAGAAAGAAGCCCTATCTCTCATCTACGGCGTCACAAAGTTCCGAGACTACCTGCTTGGACGTCGATTCAAACTGATCACGGACCATCAACCTTTGATCAGTCTCTTGTCTGAAAACAAACCAATTAAACAAATGGCGGCCGCGAGGTTACAAAGATGGTCACTGGCACTATCTGCGTACGATTACCAGATAGAATACAAGAAAGGCAGCACGCACTCAAACGCCGATTTCCTGAGCCGACTTCCACTTCCGGTACAGCCTCAAGAACCACCATTGCCCACAGAGTATGTTCTTCTCATTGAAAAGATCGACAACAGTCCGACAACTACGGAAGATATTCGGCGCGAAACTGAGAAAGACCAGATCCTATCAAGAGTCATGTTCCAAACCATAAACGGAGGATGGAACCATGCAGACGAAAAAACGAAACCATACTTCAATCGTCGTGACGAGTAATCGTTCCCGAAAGCCTCAGATCACGTATGCTGGAACAACTCCTCGACACACACCAAGGCATCGTCCGGATGAAGTCCCTAGCGAGATCCACAGTATGGTGGCCCAAAATTGATGACGATATCGTACGATTCACAAAACGATGTAGAATCTGCCAAGCAAATGCACCTGAACCACACAAAGAATTCTCTCAATGGCCTATCGTATCGAAACCCTGGAACCGAGTACATTGTGATTTCGCGGGTCCCATCGAAAAAAAGTACCTGTTAATAACAGTCGACGTGTACACGAAGTGGATGGAAGTAGACTTCGTAACAACAACTTCATCAGACAACGTCATTCGATCTCTTCGTGATAAAATGGCTCGATTCGGGATCATAAGGACACTCGTAACGGATAACGCGTCATGTTTTACAAGCGAACAGTTCAATGACTTCACCTCTAAAAATGGTATTAATCACGTAACGTCACCACCATATCATCCGCAATCCAATGGACTTGCAGAAAGGAATGTTCGCACGGTGAAGACTACGCTTGCAAAACTATCTATTGGAAACAAGACGGCGGAAGACATCGTTATCGATGGACTGCAGCGCAAAAACATAGGCACGTTGGACGAAAGACTGAATCGCATTCTCACACGACATAGACGAACTCCACTAGCATCAGGAAAATCACCTGCAGAACTGATGTTAGGAAGAAACATCACAACATGCCTCGACCTAGTCAATCCACAAGAACAGCCGGAGGAACCTAAGTACGACTTCATGACACCAGCCAAGTACCGAGAATCAGACCCGGTCTACGTCAGAAACTACTCTCGAGGACCTAAATAGATTCCACGTCTCGTTAGCAAGAACATCGGCAAAATGATGTACGAGATAAAGTTTGGACATCAGTCGCTACGAAGACACCAAAATCAAATAAGGAGGAGATTGGTCAACCCTAAAACTGACTCGGCGACACATGATCATTCATCTGCGACATCGACCGAATCTATATGGATTCCCACACCGACGACTAACAACACCAGCAACACACGGTCATCATCGGCCTCAGTAACACCACCGACGAACGCAGATAGAACCTCAACTACGACAAACCAAGAAAGGACTAATCACGACAATGCGGAAGCGTCAATCATTAGACGTTCAACACGATCACGAAAACCAGTAGATAGGTTAGGCCAATAAAAGAAAATTACATTTGTTAAAAAACAAAAAAGAAAAAAGTGATGTTATGTTGTTAGCTATAAAAAACTATTTGACCTACTACCTTATCAATCTATGCGATAACAGTTAGTATATAAACCCCGGCTATGATAACTCTATAGTTAGTTAGTTCCTGACAGGATTCATTTTAACTATGACTCGTGACTTGTAACCATCGTACATATCATTAAATGCAAATACCAATATCAACCAGATAGTCTTAGTTACTAGTAATGTGTAGGCACATAAGAACACAACAATGTTAAGGGTTCTTTAATTCAATTTTAAGCGTAGGGGTTATTTAATTATTTATTACATTTAGAGCCTGTACAGGGTGTTTCTTTTAAGTCTGCCATATATTAAAGGGTGCATGTGTTCTATTGTGACCAAAGAGCAAATGAAACGACAAGCGAATACAAGATACTTTTCGTCACTTTCCCTTGTAGGGGGAATTAACGTATCCGTCTTTTACTAATTCCTACGTATTCCGAGAATGTTGGAAAAAATAGGTCTTAATTATTACAAACCCTTTTTAAAAACGTGATGACTTTTGACAATTGGTATATATATAGGCTTACAAGACGAAAGGTCATAACCTTTTCCCTCCCACGAAGCGCGCGCGCGTTCCAATCTCCCGTCTTCGGTGGTATAGTAAACGGAGTTGTAGTAATTTGGGAGAGCTTCTGGCTGGTCATCGGTGGCGTATGTCTACCAATTTTACGTTGTACAAAGGAAATGGCTAGTCCCAAGACAATTAGAAGGGAAGGCGACATGGGATAGCGATTTTATCTACGTTTCTGGCTCCAGCCAGTCGTGGGTAAATGGGTTAAAATGTCAACTTAAATAAGGGTAAGAGAGAGAAGAAGCTCAAAGTACCGTTCCCATTTTTCATCGTCCCTTCTTTACAATTCACCTTGTTGGCTTGAGCAAATAAAATAGGAAAGTTTAAGGGGCAGTCCCTTTTTTAGAGGCTCAAAGTTTTTCCTCTTCTTCGTGTCAACCAGTTTACTGTACCAGTTTTAAGGATTAAGTAGCAGTTTTTTTGGGGGGAACTTAAAACTTGACTATTTACTCGGAAATGGCTAGTCAAAATAGGTGAATACTATAAATATTATTCCAATCCAGTTCATTAATTTGTTCTTGTTCTATAATAAATTTGTGTTTCTTTGCAAGTACTGTAACCGATGATGAAAAGGACGAAATTTTAAACAATTTGGAATATGATCCAAGGGACGATCAAACATTTCTCATGGAAACTGAATGTTTTGAGGTCTATGAGGAGAGAATAATTAACGAAAACATTGATCTTGAAATGGAAAATCTAGAGGAAATGGAAAAGGAAGATGAAGAAAATGAAATGCTAGAGCATGCAATGATATTGTTTGAAGGTGCACATGGACTGTTGCAGTATCCATATCCAGTTCCATGCTGGAACGAAGGAGAAAATGCTATTGAAGCTCAAGCCAACATAAACGAAGCTATTATGGGCGGTGAGGACAGCGAGGATGAAGGGGTTGGAGGTGATATGTTTTAAAAGAAAAAATAAAAACTTAAGTTTTAACATTTAATACATTCATTGTCAGTATTGAGCCTTCGATTCCACATAATAAAATTTATTTCACCTCATTATAGTTTTTAAGTTTTTGATTTTATTATGTACGGTTATAATTTCATCACTGTTTAGAGTAGGGAATCGAGGGACTATTAACCCTGATTTTATGCACTGTAAATCATTTAAGCATTGTAAAAGATAGCGCTACTCACTCATTAGAGTAAGGTATAGAGATGTTATCCACTCATAAGGGTAGGGTATAGAGGGGCTATTCACTCGTACGATGTGGCTACTATTACGAGCCCTTGGGCCGTCTTGTTTCTTCTGTAAAACACTGGCCCAACAACCCTCCCTCCGCTCCCTTTTCACAGCTATTGCCAAGACAACTCCGAAATGAACCTTGAACCAACGTAAACCTTAAACTTTCTCGAGGGCCGATAATTTTACCTAGTCATGAATTACTCTAAGGTAATATGAAACTATTGGTACATCTCTGGCAGGACGTGAAACCATCTGATACGTAACATTAATTTTAGGGTTTACTACGGGTTCATTTTTTTAGGAATCCGTGCGCTTAACATTCCCTTTAAAATGTCTATACTCTTTCCAAAAGCAGAAAAGTGACGTCAGTCAAGTTACTGACGAATCTCTCTCTTTTTTCTAAAGATTTCCAATCAATTTTATCTCGATTTTCTAGTGGAAGATTGAAAATGTTGCTTTCAACAATATTTTCCGAATTTTGTTAAACTTGACATTTGGGGGATTTGGTAACGTTTCGCGACTTTGACCAAAAAAGATCTTTTAGAACCTTGGAATAATCGGCTTGCATTTCTTGGCTTAGTGTCGTCAAGAGGACCATCAAAAATTCACTGGCGTCTTGTTGATCGTTTTGCGCAAATTGATTTCCGACAGCCATTCTCAGTTCCAACCCTTTACGACCGAAACTTCCTTGAGAACTCTCGATGTCGTTTATCGTGTTATGAAGGCACCGTAAAACTGGTTTTTCAACGAACGATCCATTGTAAGACTTAACCAATTCTCTTAATTCCGGCACTAATAAAAGCAGTCGAAAAACGATATTAGAGTAGCACGTTACTTGATCATCTTTAGCTAAACCTATCACGGGAAAACTATCCAAACTCTGTTGGTCCTTCCTTTTCTTCTTCGGTGTTTCTTTACATCTTTCTTCCTCGCCTTCTAAAAGGCTTTTAGATAGAGTAGGTGCACTTCTTTTTCTAACTCGGATTTGTTTTGACTCCGTTATTTCCAAAAGAGGCAGATCTGGCCTATATTTTTTTGCGAAGCCTGTTATACTCCATTATGGCTCGTCCATCCGGCTTAATTTTAGTCGGATCGAACTGTAATAGATGAAGTCCGGCCAAGGACGTCACTCTCGATAAAGCCACATACGCCATGCCCGTTCCGAATAAATTCGGACCCAAATCCATAATGGCGCATTTTAAACTCATGCCTTGGCTTTTGTGTATCGTAATAACCCACGCCAGGATGACGGGACACTGGGAGCGTTTAACGTAAATGTTTGCCATGAGCAAAAATTTGACGCAAATTTTCTCAACTAAAAAGTCAGTGTTAGCGTCGTCGTTATTCGGTTCGCGATCTACTCTTAGAAAAATCCCAGTAACGTTTCCATGTTCGTCCTTCTTGAACCCAGTTACGAAACCCATCGTTCCATTTACAACGCGTTTTTCAAAACTGATATTCCTTCTGACCATTATTCGGCAGCCAACGCAAAGGACTAACTCGCTTTCCAAACCGCCTGTTTTGGACGGTCCGTTTTGTAGCCCTTGCAGTCTCCTGAGAATGTTTTTATTCATTTTTCTGCCATAGCCCCAGTAGCACTGCCGACGTAGGGCCTACATGGTCGGCTTTGTGTGTTACCGACGAGTTGGTAAAAAGTTACTAATAAGTCGGGAGAGTAATGATTTGAAAGTCGAAATGTCCGCCTGGAGGGACGATGGCCCGCCGGTTTTCCTACTGTTTTGAGGCTACTATAAAACGACTGTTGGCCGACTATATGTTGGCGTCATTATGTCTACCTAAAGCCGCGCTCAATCCGACGATTTCGCGGCTTTTTAGTATAGGAACGGTAAATCGTCGGTAAAGGGCTGGTAGAGTAAGGGTTTGAGAGTCGAAATGTCCGCCCGGCGGGACGACGGCCCGCCGTTTTTCAGACTGTTATGAGGCGACTATAAAACGACTGTTGGCCGACTACAGGTCGGCGTCATTATGCCTACCTAAAGCCGCGCTCAATCCGACGATTTCGTGGCTTTTTAGTATAGGAACGGTAAATCGTCGGTAAAGGTCTGGTAGAGTAAGGGTTTGAGAATCGAAATGTCCGCCCGGTGGGACTACGGCCCACTGGTTTACCGACTGTTCTGACACGAATGAAATACGACCCTCATCCAACACGTTTGAGAGTCGACTTAACCGCCTGTCAGCAAGAGGTCCGACGCTTTTGCGACGATCAAACCTTAACTCGAGGCCCGATGGTTTTGCGACGATCAAGCCTTAACTCGAGGCTTCATTCGCTTATAGTAAAGGATACTGATACCTAGTATTGAAATTTCTTTAATACATTTTCAATGAACAACACTTAAGAATTTGTACTTTTTATATTTCAAGTAACATTCAGGTCAATTATAACAACTTCAAATATTAAACAATGTATTCTATATGACACGACTAGTCGAATGAAAATATTAGCTGCATATCTAATTGGTTTTAACAAAAAGTTAAATTTTTCAGGGCGAGTACAATATTTACATCAATTAAAGCATTTATTAATATTCATTGTTAATATCTTCGATTTGGCCAATTACTATCTCTTAAATTACAAAAATCTTAATGAAAAATATACACTTACAGATTTTTTTAAGGAAAAAGAAAAACATACAATTCTAAAGGGTATTACTTGACACATTTTTCTCTTAAAATGTTTGAAACCGCATAAAAATTCTCAAATTAAAACAAATTGAGATCTATTTTGGAATTCAGTATTATTTTCACAACCAAAAATCTTTAAAATACTTAATATATAAGGTTTTTGAACTCCAAGCGCCCCAAAACACTTGCTTCTTTTATAATCAAACAAAGAAACTGAAGGTATACATAAACGTTTAAGTTTTGGTTTCACTTTCTATGGGTGTGGTTCCCAGCAGATGAGAAGCTAGGTAAAAAAGCAAAGGCTTATGCATAAAACTGGCTGTAAGATAAATTGATAATTCAATAACAAAGTTCAAACCTTACGTGACAAACGAAGACGTTTCTAGTTTATATAGTGTGACAAAGAACCTTAGCGATGAAATTAAAAGTTAGCAAGCCTAGAACTAATCATTTTCGACCACAAAAATCTCGTTTAAACCTTCTAACGACCCAGCCGCGTCAGAGATACTGGAAAGGCTGACTTGCTTTCGCACTAGCAGCGCCCTTTTCGATGATGACGTGCATGGCGTTACCTTAGTTACGCCAATAGAACAGAGGCGTGTCACCTGACCCAAGAAATTACAGGTTGCAAAATTCAAACTAAAAAATCAGATGTGTTTTCTTGCTTTGCAGTTTTTTTGTAACGTTATGTTTCTAGTGTTTCCAAAAATATAGTATTATCAACTTCTGTTTGTGGGTCGAAATATAGTATAAGTTAAATATATAACAAAAAACATTTGGAGGCATATGCGGAATAGTAAAAGTCAAAAAAACCGTCCCACGGAAAAAGATGGCCTATACAACAGCTTAATGAAAAGATCCATAGCCACCTCGATGTTTTTTCCTCCAGCAACCAATCTACTTTCTAAGGTTGCAACATCAGCTTTGGAAATATTTCCAATTCTAACTGTGCTTAGAATGTCGCCGTAACTTTGGTCGTTGGCTTGTCTAACATTTTGCGTTAGTTCATCGTATTTAAAAAACTGCCAATGATCACTTCCTCCGATGCAATTGAATCTAAGTCTGGCTTCTTCGGAAGTGATTTTGATAAACGCGGGATTTCCTTGAACCGGAGGCAATTGGAAAAAGTCTCCCATAACAAGGATAAGTACAACTCCACCAAATGGTTGGTTCATTTCCCAAAATTCGTTCAGCCTCAAGTGAACGTGAGTCAGTAAAACCGGTGAGACCATAGAAATTTAATCAATAATTAACAGTTTTAAATTACCCAAAGTTTCTTTCATAATGCTTATATTCTCAGAACTCAGGGAATGGTATTCGGCGATACCCCCATGAACTACCGGCAACATTAGTAATCTGTGAAATGTTACCCCATTAACATTCAATGCTACCAAACCCGTTGGCGCGGGTATTGCCACGCTAGCAGGATTTTGAAAGCGTCGCCTTACGGAATTGGCGAGAGTGTCTATAAGAAACAATTTACCAGTGCCACAAGGTCCCGACACAAAAAGGCACTTGTTTCTAGATTTTTCTCCCTCTTGGGAGAAGTGATTCATGATCTGATCAAAAATTCTCTTTTGATCCGAGTTTAGTGATGCCACAATGTCAACATCAGTCTCGAAATTCATTTCCATGGCAGCTTCCACATCAGCCATCGCGTGTTCAGTTTCGTTAACAATTTCCTTCCCTTGCAGCTCATTTTCATCGTCATCACTTTCTGTCTCCGAAGTTATGGTTTCTGGCTCTTTCACCTTTTTAGAAGCCTCCCGTTTCTTTCCAATTTCTTTATAAACCGAGAGTTTCTCGTGATATGCTCTCATGTCTTTCAACACCGAAATCGAGTTTTCGAAAGCATCCGCGTAGGTTTCAAACTCGCCTAATAGCTCATTTTCGTCACGCCACGGTTTAAAGAGGATCAGTAGAGCGTGACAATACTTTTCTTTCTCCTCTATCGGGTCGTGAATGTAGTGCTCTACTATGTAGGGCTTAATTCTCTTTCTCATGAAACCCAGATTGTTTTTCAACACGATTAAACTCGCATTTTTCTCGGCAACTTCAGAGTGCTTTGCATAATCGTAAAACTGACCAAATTCCCGCAAACTAAGATTTTCCAAGCTGTCGGGACGACTCGGATACTTGTCGTCGACGAACCCTTTTTGGCAAGTGTCCTTGCTTTCGGGGTCAGTTTCCCTCAAACGAGTTCCTTCTAACCTTTCAAAACTCTCGATCGGTTTTCTTTCAAGTTTGTGTTCATAAATTTAGTGCTGTCGGATTTATTGTAAAGGTCTTGGCCCAACATAAGATCCATAGCTTCGTATATGCCTAATGACTTAGAAGTCAGTGATTTCAATCTATAGGCAAATAATCTTTTGGACAAACTTTCGTGCCCTAACTCGGCAAAAGTTTGGTCCATGTCAGCCCGGTCTCCCTTTGTCACGTACGCCGTGACATAGTTTGCCACTATTTCCGATTTGTCAGCGACAAATTGCAAATCCATGTTGGCTTTGGAAGCCAAAAGTAGCGCGGGATTATAATCATTGATTAAAACTTCGTGCTGTTTTCTCGGCAAGTCGTACAGTCGTTTCTGCACCTTTTTCATTTTACGGTGACGAGTAACTGATCTAACGGAATTCATAGTGGCAACGTTTGTTACGTTTCGAGGGAAGCCGTAACGACACACTTTCAATCCTTTTTTAGAATTTTTCACCTTCTTATAACAACTGGAGGTGCATTTGTGTGTTTGGAATTTTTTTACCAGCCGGTGCAGTTCCGGACTTACCGATGCGCTTGGCATCGAACACGTGACGTGTTTTTGCACGTAATCCAAAATAGTCTCGGTCGAAGAAGTTCCGATCTTTGGAGCGTCCTTGGCCCACAATAGCATGTGGTAGTGAGGTAAACCTCGTGATTGGTATTCAACCCGCCAAAAATGATGTTCTATCATGCCAAGAACTGGATTTTGCTTACACAAAACAAAGTTGTTTAGCAGCGTACGAACTTTGTTGTGAAAGTGCAAATTGACGATAAGTGGGTCGAAATTCAACAATTCAGCCACCGTCATCGATTCTACTCCTGGAACGTCTGAATTCACTTTTCTCAAGTGATCGTGCAGTTCCAAATCATCGTATTCGGCCGGATTAAAAGTCAAGAGCCACGTGGGAGGACCAAATTCCCGTATCATCGCCAAAACGCACATAAAGACCTTATACCAGTAGTCCTTAGTTCCTCGAATATGACCCAAGAAAGTGGCTAAATTACTATAAAGTTCTTTATCGCCGTAGTATTCCAAGTTTTTGTCCCAAGTGCTAACTGGCTCGGCTTCGACGCAAGTGGATCTGTTACGCTCAGTAATTCATGGGGAGTCAATAAATTCTCATTTCCATCAATTTCTTGCGTTCCACAAATATATTCCTCGTTCATTGCCGAAATATCAATGTCTTTATACAAAGGATTAATATTTTTCAGCACAGTGAACACTTTCAACACTTTTTCGAGGCAAACAACCTGTTGCCAAACCTTTTTGCCCGCAATGGGAACGCCATTCACCAAGATATGCAGTTCGTGATTTTTGGGCAATGTCTTGGGAATCATCTTCAAATTACTCTCCACGAGTTTTGGAAGGTAAATTACTCTTCCCTTTAAAGATTTAACCGTACCGAACTGCATGTTGAAATTGGTTTTAGTACCTAACCGCACCACAGTGTGGAAGGGCTTCACAAGCTGAATTAAAACTTTCTCAAACATGTTTAAATCAGTGACATCTGGCGGAGGACTGTCAACCAACAAGTTGTTCAGGAAGCATCTGATGGGAACTTTTCCCTTTCATAAATCCGTAGAGCAGTAACGGCGTAGAAGCTTGTCTGCCTCTCTAGTTTCTGAATCGTTCATTATCCATCCAGCTCTTAATATCAGATAGGCCTCGTTATCGAAAACAGCACTGTCTACCATTTTTTCTATTGATCTCAAATCCGATTTTTTGTACAATCTTAAGCAGCATTCACAGGGAGTGTCATGAAATTCTTTATTATTTACCGCCGCTCGAACGAATTGACTTTCGTAAAGGCACAAGATTTCACTTTCATCGTTTTCGCTCCCAGTGGACGCGTTATTTTGCTCGTTAATTAAATTTTTTCCTCGTGCGGCAAGGATTTTTCTCAATTCCCCCATGATTTTGGTGAGAGAATCGTAATCAACACTTTCAATTTCATTCGAAATCAACGCCTTCACGTGATAAATATTATTCAAAATAGTTTTAATTCCCGAATAATGAGGAGCCAGTTCAGCAAAAGAACGTAAATAGCTTTGGCAATCTTCACTATCAGCGCAATAAGCCGTGTGTCCCAGGAAAGGAACTATTCTCACCACGATCTCAGCACCATCTGGTGTTATAGACACGTTGTCCTAAGATTTAGAGCAAAATTTATTTCTAAAATCGCAAAGCTCCAAACCCGACTGAAAAATTTTAGTCACTGATTTTTCATTCGCATTTGCAACCGTGTTTATGAAAGTTAGCACTTTCGCAATGGCTCGAACTCGAACATTACAAATATCACTGCACTCCCAATAAACGGTTTTGGGTTTAGTTTCTATAAGACCACTTTCATTGATCACGAAATTTCTTTTCGGATTTTTCTCCTCAGTTTCAACAATGTTGAAAAGATTCGTAACCACTCCCGAATTATTTACTTGAAAGACTCTCTCAACATCATCAGGTTTGTTGTTATTTTTAATGTCAACGAAATTGCCCGTTTCGTCAACGAACAATTCTTTATTGCCATTGATAACGCGGTCTCTCAGCACTTTACGTACATGACCATCAGCATCCAATTGGATAACCTTGGCATAGCGTAATTCGTGGTCATTTTTCAATATTTTTCCATTATTTCCAATGGGGTAATAGGTGGTTTCATGGAAATAGGCCTCTTTGAGACTACTGTGAAGCCTTTTACCACCCACAACATCCGTTAAATTGTCTTCATTAACAGACCCAATTTCTTGGACTTTCTCGGCAATATCTTTAAATTCACTAACAGTCCTTGTAAGATGGTAATTGTATGCCGAATATAATTGCCTTTTCAAATGCAAAATTCTACCCGCTAACAATTGGCATTTTAGGTTTCGAGAGAGTAACTTTGAATTCTCCATTTTAGTCAAGCTGTCCAAAGATTTTGTCGCAGACAATCTTTCAGTGAGCCTTGTCATTAAAAATCGTTTGAAACTTTCAGCTATGATTTTCTTGTTTCGTGTCTTAAAAATTCCTTTATTTAGTTTATTTTTCGCGAAACCCATTTTGCCCACCAGAAAAGGTTTCTTACTGGTTTTTTTGTTTTTTGTCAGAACATTTGTGGCGCCACTTGGTGGCATAGTTCTCTTATTTCTCTTAGCTCTCTCAATTGGAGATTTGCGGGTCGGATTGGTTTTTGAATTTCTTTTATGATAATACTCCTTGTTTTTCAAGTAGTATTTCTTATCCACAAGTTGTTTAGCTTGGTTTTTTTTAGAAGCTTTATTCTGTTTTAACCAACCTTGTAGGTTTTTTTGTCTCTTAGCTCTTTCTCGAGAAACCATTTTAAATAATGAAACTAATTAAATAGTTCACACAAAAGACTTTGGTATCGTAATGATCCAATTAATTTGTTCACACAGAAGGCTTTGGTATCATAAAGATATCCAATATAACGGTTCACACAGACCCGTTTGACACTTTGGAATCACAAGTATATCCAATAAAGTGTTTCACACAGAACACTTTGGAATTACAAATATATCCAATGGAGTGATTCACACAGAACACTTTGGAATCACAAAGATATCCAATGGAGTGATTCACACAGAACACTTTGGAATCACAAAGATATCCAATGGAGTGATTCACACAGAACACTTTGGAATCAACAAAGATATCCAATAGAGTGATTCACACAGAACACTTTGGAATCACAAAGATATTCAATAGAGTGATTCACACAGAACACTTTGGAATCACAAAGATATTCAATAGAGTGATTCACACAGAACACTTTGGAATCACAAAGATATCCAATAGAGTGATTCACACAGAACACTTTGGAATCACAAAGATATCCAATAGAGTGATTCACACAGAACACTTTGGAATCAACAAAGATATTCAATAGAGTGATTCACACAGAACACTTTGGAATCAACAAAGATATCCAATAGAGTGATTCACACAGAACACTTTGGAATTACAAAGATATTCAATAGAGTGATTCACACAGAACACTTTGGAATCACAAAGATATCCAATAGAGTGATTCACACAGAACACTTTGGAATCAACAAAGATATCCAATAGAGTGATTCACACAGAACACTTTGGAATCACAAAGATATCCAATGGAGTGATTCACACAGAACACTTTGGAATCACAAAGATATCCAATAGAGTGATTCACACAGAACACTTTGGAATCAACAAAGATATTCAATAGAGTGATTCACACAGAACACTTTGGAATCACAAAGATATCCAATGGAGTGATTCACACAGAACACTTTGGAATCACAAAGATATCCAATAGAGTGATTCACACAGAACACTTTGGAATCAACAAAGATATCCAATAGAGTGATTCACACAGAACACTTTGGAATTACAAAGATATTCAATAGAGTGATTCACACAGAACACTTTGGAATCACAAAGATATCCAATGGAGTGATTCACACAGAACACTTTGGAATCAACAAAGATATTCAATAGAGTGATTCACACAGAACACTTTGGAATCACAAAGATATCCAATGGAGTGATTCACACAGAACACTTTGGAATCACAAAGATATCCAATAGAGTGATTCACACAGAACACTTTGGAATCAACAAAGATATCCAATAGAGTGATTCACACAGAACACTTTGGAATTACAAAGATATTCAATAGAGTGATTCACACAGAACACTTTGGAATCACAAAGATATCCAATGGAGTGATTCACACAGAACACTTTGGAATCAACAAAGATATCCAATAGAGTGATTCACACAGAACACTTTGGAATCACAAAGATATCCAATGGAGTGATTCACACAGAACACTTTGGAATCACAAAGATATCCAATAGAGTGATTCACACAGAACACTTTGGAATCAACAAAGATATTCAATAGAGTGATTCACACAGAACACTTTGGAATCACAAAGATATCCAATAGAGTGATTCACACAGAACACTTTGGAATCACAAAGATATCCAATAGAGTGATTCACACAGAACACTTTGGAATCAACAAAGATATTCAATAGAGTGATTCACACAGAACACTTTGGAATCAACAAAGATATCCAATAGAGTGATTCACACAGAACACTTTGGAATCACAAAGATATTCAATAGAGTGATTCACACAGAACACTTTGGAATCACAAAGATATCCAATAGAGTGATTCACACAGAACACTTTGGAATCACAAAGATATCCAATAGAGTGATTCACACAGAACACTTTGGAATCACAAAGATATCCAATAGAGTGATTCACACAGAACACTTTGGAATCACAAAGATATCCAATAGAGTGATTCACACAGAACACTTTGGAATCAGAAAGATACACCCAGATTTTGATGATGTACTACAAAACATAAAAAAAATTACGTATTGATATCGTAATACAATGTAAACAAGTTGGGAAAACCAAAATATTACCTCTCCGAGTCAAGAGGAGAACTACTTCAAACCTTAATTAATTATGGAATTATTTCTCTTTTCTATGTTAAAATTTACGAATTATTAAAGTAGTATTGAAGGCAAAGCGCATATACAGTAAAGCAGACGACATTTTTCATCCAAGTAAGATATGCCTTAGCTTTATTTTCTAATCTCTAAAGCCAGGTTTATGCCATCTACAGTTGTAGTATAGCTTAAGTAATATATAAAAAGCCATTTCAAATAAAAATATAAAAATTGTTTTTGGAATATCAAATGAAGCAGAGCTTTATAGTTACAAAACTATGTGAATTCTTCGAAATTACAATAAAATCCCTATAATCAATTTATACTAGGACAAAAACAAATATAAAGGTATTATAGGATTTCTTTACATATCTACAGAAGGCGAACTACTAACGTGGCGCATTAAACAACGGACGGACGCACACACACAGATAAACTCATAGTGCTATTTAACTCTTCCTTTATTAATTTGCAACCCTCTTTTCTATTCGTTGGTGCTGAACGCGCACCGCCGCTAAGGTAAAGGATGCTACTTTAAACATGTTACTAATATTGATTAACCAAATGAAAACAAGGAATTGAGCAAGCCAGTGTTCTCTTTAATTTCTGGGTATCTTAATTAATAACAATTTATACTTAAACTAGGTGTAGGCTTAAGACTATATCGCTATCTAATAATATAGCCAGGTGCCGCCCTACTATTACGATTGCATGAGACAAAGAAAATAATGATCAAAATGTGAGGCACTTATCACTTCGCGACACATCGGTGGAGGGCTTCTGAAATCGTTCTCTACATCCGTCCTTTGGACTCAGACATACGGGGTGGACGTCTACAGTGGGCGTCCTTGTATGTCGTTACATAATAATAGTTGGCGGGGCCATCGCCTTGGCTATCATCATTATGACGTCAGTTCTGACTCCTGTTCTCGTCTCCCTTCGGTTCTGAGGTACTTCGGAACGCTTTCGGGAACCAGTCTCCCGTGATTCCAGCCTAGTTAGTTTAACCTGGGTCGTTCTGCCATTAACGTTTCTAAGTACTCCGCTCCGCTATGTTCTCACGGTAAAAGTCTACTGCTTTAGTCATAGTCTATTAACCGACTCTTGGATTGTTGTTCCGTCCGACTCGGTATCTTCGGTCCTTCTCTTCTGTGGTCTCGAAAACAACTCGCATCCTCTTTTTAACCTTTTTTCTGATGTTGTTAAAGTAAGGCACCAATCATGTCGGTCAACATTGGTGAGGCTGGTTTGTAACCCGTTATTAGTGGCTCTTGCTTTCGCGCTAAACGATGTAAGTGGCTAGCACCTTCGCGGTAACCAATGACGTCAATGCGAGGGCTTTTGAACCCTGGAGTCGCGTTGTCTCATGACCTTTCAATGCCATGGCTTTTTGTAATCCTGGCGTTGCGTTGTCTCATGACTTTTTGGACGGCTCCAGATTACCTAGCTCTGGCTACCTGGCTTTAAGCATGCATGGGCCTACGTGTCTATACAGTCTTTTCGAATCGCAGCAATGGAAAAGAACAGCGCATTTGCGTGAATTTTAATTTATATTTATTAATATTCATATTTTTTTTCGTATTAGTTTAGCAAACTGATCCTCATAAATAGCGCTCAACGCTTAACCACGTAACAAAGTCAAATTATCAACATCAATAATTAAGTAACAAAGTCAAATTATCAACATGAATAATTAAGTAACAAAGTCAAATTATCAACATGAATAATTAAGTAACAAAGTCAAATTATCAACATCAATAATTAAGTAACAAAGTCAAATTATCAACATCAATAATTAAGTAACAAAGTCATAAATTCTCAACATCAGTAATTTAGTAACAAAGTAACAAAGTCATAAATTCTCAACATCAATAATTAAGTAACAAAGTCAAATTCTCAACATCAATAATTAAGTAACAAAGTCAAATTCTCAACATGATTAATTATGTATCAGAGTCATAAATTCTCAACATGATTAATTATGTATCAGAGTCATAAATTCTCAACATCAATAATTAAGTAACAGTCATAAATTCTCAACATCAATAATTAAGTAACAGTCATAAATTCTCAACATCAATAATTAAGTAACAGAGTCATAAATTCTCAACATCAATAATTAAGTAACAGAGTCATAAATTCTCAACATCAATAATTAAGTAACAAAGTCAAATTCTCAACATGATTAATTATGTAACAGAGTCATAAATTCTCAACATCAATAATTAAGTAACAGAGTCATAAATTCTCAACATCAGTAATTAAGTAACAAAGTCATATTTTTTAGTATCAATAATTAAATAACTAAGACAAATTCCCAACATCGAAAATTATATAACTAAGTTGTAATTACGTAACTAAAACGCATATTTTAAAGAAACCAATAATAAAGTTTGTTTATTATAAAGCCCTGATAATTGTTGCTGTCTGATAAGTACTGTTCTCTAGTGTGAGTGTTGGGCTTGAAATAATACCAATTTCTGACCCTGCATTAACGGATTAAAGACACTGTCCTATCGTATAAGGTAGTCACAAGTAATTTACTGACAACGTCGATGTATCATGGAAATATTCCAGAATTGACACACATTCATGAAGCCAAAATACCCAGCGGATTTTACAGTTACACCAATGTTGCTTCTATTTGATAGTTATGTGTTCGAAAATCTGACAATTTCCCTTCAAGAAAGCAAATCGTTTGGGAAATGGAAGTTAACGTTACTTTGCTCTACACATCCAGTGACTTTGCCCGAAGCTCAGTTATCCACCAAGACTTACTAAACGGGATCGTTTGGGAAATGGCAGCGAACGTCACATCATGCCACACATCCAGTGACTTTGCCCGAAGCTCAGTTTTCCACCAAGACTTACTAAACGGGATCGTTTGGGAAATGGCAGCGAACGTCACATCATGCCACACATCCAGTGACTTTGCCCGAAGCTCAGTTTTCAACCAAGACTTACTAAACGGGATCGTTTGGGAAATGGCAGCGAACGCCACATCATGCCACACATCCAGTGACTTTGCCCGAAGCTCAGTTTTCCACCAAGACTTACTAAACGGGATCGTTTGGGAAATGGCAGCGAACGTCACATCATGCCACACATCCAGTGACTTTGCCCGAAGCTCAGTTTTCCACCAAGACTTACTAAACGGGATCGTTTGGGAAATGGCAGCGAACGTCACTTCATGCCACACATCCAGTGACTTTGCCCGAAGCTCAGTTTTCCACCAAGACTTACTAAACGGGATCGTTTGGGAAATGGCAGCGAACGTCACTTCATGCCACACATCCAGTGACTTTGCCCGAAGCTCAGTTTGCCACCAAGACTTACTAAACAGGATCGTTTGGGAAATGGCAGCGAACGTTTTTTTGGACCAGGTTTGCATTTCAGTTTGCGCAAACGAGCTTCTTGAATATATGTGAAGAACAAGAAACTATGTTACTTGCGTCATTCGAATGCTTCAACATTGTAAACACATTGACTAATGCAGTAAGAAATGTGACAATTAAACGCAATTTGTCCTTTTTTAATCCTTTAACCCTTGATCAGAAATTCTCAATTATTACAAAATCTTGACATATACATACACCTAGACAACAGAACTTGATAGACAACAACAACGTTAAATGATACAGGACTCAAAGTAGGTATCGCCAGGAAACCAAAAAACGGACCTGAAACATTTTAATAGCAAATTTACATTAACACTCCCCTCCCCCTCCCCGAATCAAAAAGTAACAATCGGGAGAGTTCTCCCCCTTAATTACGTAACGAACTATATTGTATACTATAATTTCGCTACTTTAAATCTATCTCGTCTATTGCCCTCTAAATAATGTGAACATAGTGGAAATAGTATTAGTAAAACTCAATGGAAATGTATTCATTGTTAAACCCAAAGTACATAGAAATAGAAACAAAAAGTACACTTCGTTGAAACTTGCTAGTGCCATGTAATATGCGGAGTCCTCCTTTATCTCAGAATAGTGTTGACCCCCTCTGCACAGGGAACAAGCCGTGAATTGGCTCATAAAGTAGCAGATGCTAGCTCTAGTACCAAAAATTAACGTTAGGATAGCCAGCATCATCTACTACTTTCTATAATTTTCCAGATCGGTTAGTTCATGTAATCGGTTAAGCGGATTGCAGTTTGCTTCTCAGTTTACATGTAGTCTACAGTCAATGGAAGGGAATTGTTAATGAAGTGTACTTTTTGTTTATATCTATACACTTTTGATGAAACCCTGTTCTTCTAACGTAATTTGTGAGCAGGCTCAATGAGATTTATTTATTCCACACAGGAATATTTTAATCTGAATTTACACCTATTGCGTTATTCCACACAGGAATATTCAAATTTGTATTCACACAGTTTTCTTTATTCCGCACATCAGGTTTGAATCCACTAAGAGTAAAATCCCCAATTATTACAAAATCCTGATATTTACATATATCTAGACAACAGATCTTGATAGACAACAACGTTCTCCCCGTAACTTCATTATTGACATGGGTAAAGAGAACTTAACAGGGCGTAAGGGTGCGTCAAGAAGCACCACTAGAGGCATTGCGAGTTAGCTAGCCTCCCGCGTGTAGTTAACTCGGGCTCCATCAGACTTTGCCACTTGGCAAGTCGGAAGGAACCCCTCCGCCACTGCGCGTTGGTTTCTCTACAAGCAATTAAAGGAATGGTCTACAACGTAACAATCACTTCTGAACCCTAATGTTTAATAGCAATCTTACATTACATCTCCCCCTCGGAACAAAAGGAACAATCGAGAACTCTCCCTTAATTACGTAACAAACTGTTTCGACCTCTTGTATGCTAGAATATATACTAACATTTTGATACTCGTCCATTTTTCCTCTACTTCATAAGAACATAGTGGAAGTTGTACTAGTAATCCTCAATGGGAATGTCTTTCATCATAAATTTTGACTATCTTTAATTATGCTATTAGGTTTTTGTGTCAAAACATAATTTGTTACGTAAAATTTCCCATGACCTTCCCACCTCCCAAGGTAACAATTAGCAACATTGAATCAAACCCCCTCCAACCCTGTTATTGTTAAATAATTTGTGAACGGCCCCAAAGCCCCAATAAGATTTTGTTATTCCACACAGGAATATTGCAATTTGAATTCACACAGAATTCTTTACTCCACACAGTAATATTGCAATTTGAATTCACACAGAATTCTTTACTCCACACAGGAATATTGCAATTTGAATTCACACAGAATTCTTTATTCCACACAGGAATATTGCAATTTGAATTCACACAGAATTCTTTATTCCACACAGCAATATTGCAATCTGAATTCACACATAATACTTCATTCCGTACAGGAATACTGCAATTTGAATTCACGCAGAATTCTTTATTCCACACAGGAATATTGCAATTTGAATTTGCACAGATTTCTTTCTTTCACACAGGAATGCAAGCCATTTAGGAAGTTGGCAAATGGAACCCCAGAGTTAAAGGGCGTTTTTTGCAAGCCATTTAGCAAGTTGGCTAATGGAACCCCAGAGTTAAAGGGCGTTTTTTGCAAGCCATTTAGCAAGTTGGCTAATGGAACCCCAGAGTTAAAGGGCTTTTTTGCAAGCCATTTAGCAAGTTGGCTAATGGAACCCCAGAGTTAAAGGGCGTTTTTTGCAAGCCATTTAGCAAGTTGGCTAATGGAACCCCAGAGTTAAAGGGCGTTTTTGCAAGCCATTTAGCAAGTTGGCTAATGGAACCCCAGAGTTAAAGGGCGTTTTTGCAAGCCATTTAGCAAGTTGGCTAATGGAACCCCAGAGTTAAAGGGCGTTTTTGCAAGCCATTTAGCAAGTTGGCTAATGGAACCCCAGAGTTAAAGGGCGTTTTTGCAAGCCATTTAGCAAGTTGGCTAATGGAACCCCAGAGTTAAAGGGCGTTTTTGCAAGCCATTTAGCAAGTTGGCTAATGGAACCCCAGAGTTAAAGGGCGTTTTGCAAGCCATTTAGCAAGTTGGCTAATGGAACCCCAGAGTTAAAGGGCGTTTTTGCAAGCCATTTAGCAAGTTGGCTTATGGAACCCCAGAGTTAAAGGGCGTTTTTGCAAGCCATTTAGCAAGTTGGCTAATGGAACCCCAGAGTTAAAGGGCGTTTTTGCAAGCCATTTAGCAAGTTGGCTAATGGAACCCCAGAGTTAAAGGGCGTTTTTGCAAGCCATTTAGCAAGTTGGCAAATGGAACCCCAGAGTTAAAGGGCGTTTTTGCAAGCCATGTACGTAGTTTTATACAGGCATGACGTGTAATAGAGTAGTGGCGGTAGAGAGGAAAGTAGACTACGTATTCCCCCCTTTGGTCGCGCTCTTGTAAGAGAAGAAACTGTAAGCGCCCAGTAGGCGGACTAAGAGATAGAAGGGTATGACGTTTCATCTTACCTTACCGCCACCGCTCTATTAATTAATTACAGGCTAAGACCCTCCCGGGTAAGCCAAGTAGATACAGCCACCCTCTCCACCCACTTTTATCTACTACTGGTTTTACTGTGAATAGTCGCTTGATAAATATATTTTTAGACACCAAGATTTGCCAGCTTTAAATTTATTTTTTTTTTCGACAAAACGTATTTCTTTGTGATAAGAATAATAGTTTTCTCTATAAAAGGCTACGTATCGGTCTATAAAGCTCTGTTTTCAAACCATAAATATAATTATCAATGATAATCTGTTGAGTATTTTCACTTGAGACGAGGTAACAATGCTAGGAATTCCATCAACTATTAATTAACAAAGCTATTACAGCTAGGACAACAGACACCCCTATTCCTTTTTAACAAAACATATTCCTTTATGATACGAGTAGTAAGTTTCTCTGTAACAGGCCTCGAATCTGTCTCGGAATAGTTTGTTTCCGAACGCTAAATCTAACTGGCAATGATAGTCTGTTGAAACTTTCTCTTCAAGGCCAGGCATAAGTGTCATATCAAAGGAATCAAAGAACATCTTCAGTGCCGTTTTACTTTTTAAAAAATTTATGTTAAAATCTCCCACAACAACTGTTGGAACAGAGGCATCATATCTAATATCGAATAAAGGATTAAAATCCTCAAAAACAGATCTCAAACTCGCTCCGGGCGATTTATACAACAAAACAATAGTCATCGGTTCATTTTCAATGGAAACATCCAACCAGCAACGTTCCACATGCGAATTTCTGAAAGGTCTATCAGTTCGCAAAACCCTATTATCCAAATCGTTAACAACATTTTCGGGTGTATCTTTTAAATAAATGGAAGAACCAAATGCAATTCTACGTGCCGTTCTTGGCAGATAAATACCGCCCACTTCCTTAAAGGATGGCACACTAAAATCATCGGTATCTTTCTTCCACGTTTCAACAAAGCATAATAACTGGGCATTTTTTATTACCGTGTCTGCTAAAATATCATCCAAATGCGCGTTTAAGGACTGCACATTATGAACATAAATGTAAACACGTTCGTTCAAAAACGGTAATACAATACTCCTCGTAGCTCGTAATCTTTGAAGTTCAATTTCTACTTGATTGTTCTTAGGCGCATTTGGAACTTGAAATTTACCCTCAATATACAAACCGGAGGCGTTTCTAGCCCTACTACAAGCAACGTATAAATGAGTTCTCTCTAATTTCTTTCTGGGATTACAATGCACTACTACGGACGAATATGTATCGCCTTGACTCTTGTGTATCGTAATAGCCTCAGAAATGACCAAAGGAAACTGTCTCCTAGAGACTGAAACATTATTTTGCCTCCATTTTCTACTAAATGCCTTAATAACTTTTCGACAGGAGTCCAAGTCCTGTTATAGTTATTCTGCTCGTACAATCCAAGACACTTTTGTCTCAACAACTTCCCAACATTAGCATCAGCAAACTCAATCCAAACTCTGAACGGAATTTGTTCCCCGAGCCTATTAGTACCGTACTCTATCTTTCTTAACCAACCTGTCGCACCATTCGTAAGTCCATCAGACGTATCTACATTGTTAGTCATCATATATCTCGCACCACAAGCGAGAGTTAGTTCTTTAGGAAGACCATACGTATCAGACGTTGCTAACGTTTGAACTTGGGAAAGAATGTTACTTTTAACTTCGCTACTAAGATCACCATTTACAACATCTACTGAAAATGAAATACACTTTTCCGTACTCATTTTTAATAGAGTCTCTTGGTTAAATTGGTTGACTTCAACGTTAGTAGGGAAAAGATGTATCGCTTCTTTTGGCGGTACACGCCCTCTGTTTACTTCTAAACTTACGAATAAGTCAATATCATCCTGATTCATAGTTCCCACAGCCATTCTATTCAAAGCTTCCGCAAACCTCTTATCATCTTTTTGCCTCATAATCTCTTCAAGCTCACTAAATTGGAATTCCTCCCATATTGGGTTACCAATTAAAGACGCATATGGATTGTCACTATCACTTTGACTTTGAAAAGCGAAATGATCCCGGACGGGTCTAAGTTGGTTAAAATCTCCAACTAAAAGTACAGAGACACCACCAAAATAATCTGGGCAACCCATTATCTCTTGCAATCTCGAGTTGACTCGGTTAAAAACCTTCGCACCAACCATTGATATTTCGTCAATAATTAACAACTTCACTTGACCATACATCAATCTACAATTGTGAAGAGTTTCACTTTCTAATCTGGAAATGCTTCCGGCAAATTGACTGACGGGTAGACAAAAGGTACTATGCAAAGTCGCCCCACCTATATTAAAGGCAGCCTTGCCCGTAGGTGCGCATCGCAGAACTTTAACCTCCGAGGGATTAGACCCTGGTTGCTTATTGTAAAATCTAGTAACAGATTCAAATATGGCACTTATCAAAACGCTTTTTCCAACACCAGCGCCTCCTGTAACAAATAGTCGTAAAGGCGTTTCTTTGCACTTTAAATGGTGCAGAACTTCATAAAATATTTCTCTCTGTTTCAAATTCAGCTTTCTAACAAGAGCATTGTATTCTGAATCATTAACTAACGTGACTGATGGAGCAACAGTTTTTTCCGCATTACCATCAAGAATATCTCTGTTAATATTTCCTACTGCCTCTTCCACTGTATTAATTAGAAATTCAGAATCTTCAACAATTAAAGACCTATCTATTTCATTTTGATGTTCCAATTCAGGTTGGATATTAGTAAGATCAGCTTCAATAGCTTCACTTTCGAAATCTCTCACAGCCTGTTCAATGGCTGCTTCGTCCATTTCATTATGAAATTCTTTTCTAGATTCCGTTATAATCTCAAGCCTAAGCTCATACTCAGATTTTACATCCTTTGTCAGAATATCTCTACTCTCATCACGCCAAGGCGAGAATAACATGACTTGTTCACGATAAAACTGCTCGGGATCTTTCACTAAATTGAATCTACGGTACCGTATAATTTTAGAATGACCACGTTTTCTAATGAACCCTGAATCATTTTTCAGTTTTAACCATTTACCAAGTTGATCTTCATCGTTATCACCGTCATCAATATGACTTTGAGTTTTCGAAACTCTACGACTTTTGGAAAATTCATACCAAGCCGCAAATTGAGCTAACGTTACTGCCTCTAAATCATCTGGCCTTTGAACATAATGGTCTAACATTCCAGAAGCGAAAACATCCATACTATCTTTGGACAATTGTTCAAGCTCAACTTTGCTTTTGAGAATATGAACACGATTTTCGGGCACATTTGTATTAACATAAATGCAAGCCCGACTACACCTGGAGACTGGAATTTGTAAAGCACTATAAGCCGCTTCCTGCGCGCTTACCTCGTGCGCGTTCAAAAACTGATTAGCAATCACCTTCAACTTTTGCTTCACCGTGCATTTATCTGACTGCGCTCGTTTAGCAGCTTCACGCAGAAGCATTGACATACCACGCTGAGATTTCCCTATATAAGACACGATATACATAACCAGAGCGTAAGGATCAAGAACAAACTGAATGTCCATATTCGCTTGCCAGAGGCGCAAAGTGCACGGGTTGTACGGATTAACCCTAGTATCTTTAGGGTGTCTTTTCAATAAAACCACTTTCCTTTTGATATCATACGTAATAGCTCTAATATAATCATCTTCAGTTATACGCAACTTTTCCAACAACTCCTCAAAACTATCTACCCACAATTCTTTTTCTTTCGATTGCAAAAGCTCACGCAATTTCTTGGAATTGTTCTTACACTTAAGTTCTTCGTCAAGAGTACCGGGTTCTCTTAAACTCGGATCATAAATAATAGTTCTAGGCATGGGAGGAAATGGAATTCCAAAACGACAAACTGAACTATCATTAACCTTCTTCCTACACGTTGTCGTGTGTTTATGCATTTGCAATGACGTTAACAAATCCCCATTATCATCGTTCAATTTACCAGCGCAAGAAATAACTTTATCAATATATTCCTCTACCTCTTTAACATTTGACAAGTCACCTTTAAGCTTCGGCGCATCTTTAATCCAAATCAACCCATGTTGATGAGGAGAGCCTCTTTGCTGTATTTCAACCCTGAAGTAATAATCTTCAATAACACCAAGAGGGCCTAGCTTTTGCAGAGCTTTAAGAAGAGCCCGAAAACGGTGGTCAAAATATCTAGCACAAGTAACAGGATCATCCTGAATCAACTTTGCTTTTTCCGAAAAACTTAAATTGCCAATATCATCATTCGCTAAGCGATCCTGACCCGAGGTCACCCTCAATATGTTCAAAAGCTCAGGCCATTTGCCTTCCGCAGCTGAAAACGTTATAAAAAAGGTAGCCGTACCAAGCTGCCTAATCATAGCCATTAACTCTTTCTGCCTATGCTGCCAATATGAAGGCGAGGACTGCAAATTTTCTAATACTCTAAAACCATCATCCTGCTTAACAATTGAATCGAGTGCACCAGCAGACGATAAAAACCCAGCAGTGTAGTTTGAGCCATCTTTTCTCTTGGTTTTTCTCATACAAACTTGTATGGAATCTCTAACTTTCATAGTTTCCAACTTAACAAAAGTGTAAAACAATTTAGACGGATTTTTAGCACAACGCCTATCAATATTACGAAGCTCCCACTTAGCAATGTCCCCAAAACTACCTTTAACTTTAAGGTCTCTCTTCTGACCCACATAAATACTGGGGAATGACAATTCCTCCGCGTCCTCGTCATAGAGTAAAGACATTGGCGTTTGACGTTCACCAGGAGCAAACTTAACATGCATGGTATTAGTGGGTAGGAAATCAGACAATGACACTAACAACGTGTCTTGATTCCCAACTGGGAATGAATTAACTTCGTTAGATTCATTCCAAATTTCATCGCTATCATTCTCATTCTCTACATTCATTGACCCTTGTGGGTTTTCACTTAATGTATCACCATGGTTTAACTGACGGTCATTTTCGTCAACAATAAATTCAAGTTCTTCTGGAATTGGATCTAATATATCGCTCCTAACGGTTATCCCATGCTTAATATACAACGGTGTTTTCACCAAAACCTTAAGAGCTTCGTGCATTTTTTTCGGCCTAACAGTTTCATACAAATAGGGTGTATTATATTGCATTCTCCTCATAAACTCAATTTGAATAGTATCTGTTTCACGAGGTAACCGTGGTAACACTGACACTGTAGACTCTACATTTATAGGAACGTTGACCACGTTTCCCTTAATCCCCCTTTGTTGATCACAACCTAACCTTCTTATTTGCATAAAAGGTATTCGTGGTGAGATCATTCTTTCCTCTAAATTTGACAAATTAACTAGTTCTACCGGAATTTCGGGAAACTCAAAGCCATTTTCTTTGGAAAACTTGGGTATTTCGTTTTTCTTTACAGCTTTATTACAAGCACTGCATAAAAATACTCTGTCACTCAGCTCACGACGGTGAATACCGGGGACAGCCAAAAACACCGCAGACTTAACTAAGCTACCAGATGCTTTAAAAAAAAGATTTGAGCATCCTTCACATGGCCACGTTGGACCTTCTTTAATGGTATCAAAATACGTCTGCTCTATAACTAAAGGATTTGCTCTCCTTTCTGCCACAGACAATCTGTTTCTAGAACGTTCAGAGTTCCTAAACTCGACATTTGCACGACTTTCAGCCATAGCCGACTGGTTTTTAGCTACTTCAGTGTTTCTATACTCTACATCTTGGCGTTTTCTAGCCATACCCAACTGATTCCTCGCACGTTCTGCTTCAACGTAGTCTAAAATCTTGGCGTAGTCTAAATCTTTACTAGCCATACCCAACTGATTCCTCGCACGTTCTGCTTCAACGTAGTCTAAATCTTGGCGTTTACTAGCCATACCCAACTGATTTTTCACACGTTCTGCTTCAACATACTCTAAATCTTGGCGTTTACTAGCCATACCCAACTGATTTTTCACACGTTCTGCTTCAACGTAATCTAAATCTTGGCGTTTTCTTGCCATACCCAACTGATTTTTCACACGTTCTGCTTCAACGTAATCTAAATCTTGGCGTTTTCTTGCCATACCCATCTGATTTCTTACACGTTCTGCTTCAACGTGCTCCAAATCTTGGCGTTTACTAGCCTTACTTAATTGGTCCTTAACTCTTTCGCTTGCTCTATACCATTCATCAAGCCTTTTCATTCGCTTAGTAAGTATACCATACTGATTTTCCCTTTCACGATATGACTCATTCTCTCGCTTCTTTGCCATAGATCGCGCCTCCTTCATTCTAAACTCTTCATTTTGTCTCAAAATTCTCATTCTTTCTAACGGATACACATTACCATGAGACGTAGAAGGTAATTGTTCATCGTTCGCTATCATTATAGAACTAGCCGATTCATTATTAACTAAATTCATCGATTCGTCGGTTGTAATTACCCCGACTCTTAAAGCGCTTTCACTTGAACTTCCGTCTAATGCATTATCCTTAGTACTACCGTGACCAACAGGCGACTCAATAGAACTAACACACAAATTAGGACTAGAAGTACTAGAAGCTGCACTTTCAGCCTTAGCTTTTTTCTGAGCTGCTAAAACTCTCCTCCTTTCATTTTCTCTTTTCTTAAACTCTGGATCTGACCTTTTTGCCCTCATCCTTTCCCTCGCTTTACGCTTTCGCATTTCATCTTTACTCTCAACATTATCTTCCTCCATTCTATATACAAAACTTCAAATACTCACATAAATCCACAGTACTTCTAACTTTCAACAACAATAATTCCAACTCTAAACAACAATAATTCCAACTCTCAACAACAATAATTTACTAGTAGTTTTACTTACAGCCTACTGGCATAGGAATTCTTATTAAGAATAGCTCCGGCGGATTAAAAAGATCTATTTACAACTAGGTGGGCGTGTCAACTCTGCCGTCTCGTTAAATTTAAAAATATCTTTTATGTTTTTGGTTTGACTTATCTACAGCTAGATGGTTTTTAGTCAAACGAACAAGAAGCATAAACCCATCAGTGGAAGCTTTACCATTATTTAATACATATCAAAAAATTTTGCTTACAATATAATGTCTACTGGTAGCTTCAAAATGCATTTTTTAACGCTGACTAACAGTTGGCACAGTTTCGCAAAGCAATCTTGGAATTAAAATTCATATAATTTTTTAATAAAGAAAGTCTATTTTGGCCCGAGAAACAGGGAAAAAAAAGAAATGGCCTAATTTTTTTACATTCACACACAAACGATTAAAAATATGCGGTTTTCCATTGTCTGCTAGCAATCTACCACTATGGAGCAATATTAAAGGAGTTATTAATAAAATAAATAAGATCTAATGACATTTTCGTTCTCACTCCAGTGACATTACTCCACAGAAAATGGCAACGGAAAAAGAAATTTGTCGCTATTTTTTGGATATAAACACAAAACAATCAGGGAGTATGGACTAAGGAATATAAGCTTTACCCTTTTTGCATTATGTTGCATTATACATTTTGTTGTTAATTTCCTATATTATGAAAGAAAAACCGTTTCCGCTCATAAGAGTGGAAATGGTTGGTCTTTCATAACATAGTGTCACACCAGAACCTGCGCTTGTCATTTTCCCAACTAACATGTCTCTTAAAATTCTCGCGTGATCAACTGGGTTCACGCCAATAAAATAGATATAGTCCCATCAGAATCAGAAAGAGTTATTTGTAATAATTCCTCCAGGTTCTTTTCGCCAAGCTGAGAACTACGCGTTTTACGTCACGTTATCCAAAAACCCGACTATTTTCTTTGATGACTGCGCTGGCTCAGCGCTGAGCAGCGTGACGTCACAATTCAAAAACCAAATTCCATCCTGTAGGACACTTCTAACAGCGCTGAGCTCTGCTGAACGCGGCACAGATTTCCGCCATGATGCTTTACTTAATTTTAAAATCTAAACCTGATTATTTTAAAGTGTATTTAACTTTCGGTCTTTCTGAACCGTTAATGTCTCTGCATTACAGAAACGAAAAACAAACCCAAGTGTTTACTTTATGGTTCATTAGGCCTATTGACAAATAAAAGTTCATTTAACCGACAAAGTAGCGTTCTTTTTGAAATCACTAAAGAAAGGATTATGGTATAAACAGATTTAGTATAGCTTTAGTAATATGTAAACATCCATTTCAAATAACAAAATTAAAAAAAATCTTTGGAATATCAAAATGAAACAGAGCTTTAAAGCTACAAAAGTACTAAATGCATCATAATTACGAAAAATATTTCCACATATTAATTTTATATTATGGAAAACGGGAATACTAAGGTTCTGAAGGATTTCTTTACACATCAAAACAAAACGAACTTCTAACGCAGCGCACTAGTGTTACAACGGACGGACACATATAGACAAACACATAGACTGCTGTTTTACCCTTTCCGTATTAATTTTGAGTTGAGAGACATGATTATCTTAAATATTAAAATAAATATAATTAATATTAAATATTTTCTTCGACAGTTGTTCGCCTTATTGAGCGTTACATCGTTTTGAAAAAGAACAATTAAACATTCTTGAGAGACTTGACTAATATTGGCGTTTGAAATGAAGCATACGCCGGTTGCTTCGCCTTCATCAAATAGGTAGTATATAAGGGTGTCGAATCGCAGCTATGGATAAGAACAGCGCAATTGCGTGAACCTTTGGTGGAAGCCCCACCATTGGGAGGCCGGACGTTTCTCGTAACCCTGGCCGATCGCCGCGTATGTCTTAACCTTAAGGATGATGGTGGTGTTAGAAGACAGGTGTGCAGACTGGTGTCCATGTGGGATGGACAAAAACCAAGACCAGAAGATGGTGGTGTTAGAAGCCAGGTGTACAGACTGGTGTCCATGTGGGATGGACAAAAACAAAGACCAGAAGATGGTGGTGTTAGAAGCCAGGTGTACAGACTGGTGTCCATGTGGGATGGACAAAAACAAAGACCAGAAGATGGTGGTGTTAGAAGCCAGGTGTACAGACTGGTGTCCATGTGGGATGGACAAAAACAAAGACCAGAAGATGGTGGTGTTAGATGCCAGGTGTACAAACTGGTGTCCATGTGGGATGGACAAAAACAAAGACCAGAAAATGATGGTGATGGAAGCCAGTAAGTACAGACTGGTGTCTATGTGGAATGGACAAAGACCACAAAATGGTGGTGTTTGAAGCCAATAAGTACAGATTGGTATTCATGTAGAATAGACAATTGACTAGTCAGATGAAGTAATAGTGGCCAGTTGATTTGTGGATAGATTCAAGTTTTGAAATTTCCGGGAACTGTGAATACGGTCCGGAAATAGCGTACACATTTGCTTCAATTCGGAAACTGCGAACACGGTCCCCTGGGGTGTAAGTCAAAACAGACAGACACACACACACACCACACACACACACACACAGACACGTCGAAATTAGAACCTCTCCGTGACATACGTCACTCGGAGAGGTAAAAACCTGATAAATAGAATACCCTTGAGTGCAATGATAAACACTCGAATGAAATACTCAAATGGAAGAACAACACTTGATTAAAGTCAATTTATTAGTACAATTAATGTACTAAAAAAAAGATAACGAAAGCCTAAATACGTTTCTAAAGTTTAAACAAAAATTATTTAAACTTACTGTGAGAATGCCTTTTAACACGCAAACCCCTTGACGAAACATACGGCACAAAAATAGGCTTAAAAGTTGGGAGAACCACGCGGGCCACATGATTCAGCCAGCCTCATTCAGGGCCAATCTTGTCTCGCGCAAATTTTTCTGCGGTATTTGGTTTTTTTGACTTGGAT
>JAEQBA010003105.1:0-68346 GCA_019434445.1 Phalangium opilio | reverse complement strand
TTTTGTGATCTAAGCAAGACCACCCTTTTAAAATAATTTAATCTTACTCAGTGGTTTAAAAGAAATCCAGAACTGAAGAAGCGCTTCACATTCATTTCTCAGTTCTCACATCGTTAGCCTGGTATTGTACAAGTTGTACAATACATTTTTGGTTGTTATTTTCTATATTAATATTTGCGGTAGTTTGATTTATTAGGTTGTACATTTTTTAAAAACTATACTGTGTTACCATATTCAGGCGTATTAATAATAATACTAATGAAATAAGTTACTTCATATAGATTTAAGAGCATTTTGTGGATTTGTAATATCTAGAGGATATTTTAATCATTTTATAATTAAACCCTAGTCAGAGTTTAAAATGGCATCTAATGCCAAGGAAACGTCGAAAGAAAGAATGAAAAGATTACGTCAAGATCCAGAGTACAGAGAAAAAGAAAATGCCTGTCGACGACAAAAATATGCTGAAAAAAAGAAAAAATGTAACACTTCGACTTTTGACATTTCTTCAACTTTCGAAGACCCTTCAACGAGTGGCAGAAACACAATTATTGATGATTGTTCTAAAAGTAGAGACCCTTCAACAAGCGTAGGCCCTACAATCTTCGATGGCCCATCAACAAGTGGAATCCTTTCAATCTTCGATAGCCCTTCAACCAGTGGAAGCCCTACAATCTTCGATGGCCCATCAACAAGCGTAGATAGAAAGTCTAAAAAATTTAGAAGAGAAAATGAAGAATTTGCTCAAGCTGAACTCCAGAGAGATAATTTGTCAAGACTTCAAAGACGTGAGAACTCCAACTATAGAGAAATCGAAATGCAGAGATACAACGTTTCAAGGCAGATTAGAAGACTTGATGAAAATTATGCTGAATTGGAGCGTATAACAGATAATGCTAGTAGAACCATTAGGAAACAACACCCACAATATTTTGAAAACACCTATATCCAAAATATATCGAATGGTCCAGATCATAAATGCGAATGCTGTTCTGGACTATTTTTTCATACTTCTATTAGAAAAACGGAGTCAGTTAAATATTTATCAATTGAAAGAATAAACCAGAGATTGCTTCCGTCTCATATCATGTTGTGTAGTTCTTGCCACACCTATGTTTCTCGAAAGAAATTACCACCACTTTCTAAGGAAAATGGCTATTATTTTCCTGATTTACCACTGGAGTTGAAAGAGCTTACAGAGCTGGAGTGTAGAATGATTTCTCCCCGTTTACCGTTTATGCAGATAAGAAAACTTGGAGTTGATCAGCAAACATTCGCGGTAATGTCGTAAATGTACCAGTTTCAATCGATTCTTCAGTTTCAATTCTACCCAGGAGTCCCACTGACACTCAGGTTGTTCAAATTAAACTCATGAGGAAGAAGGAATATCAACACCACTATATGTTTGAAACAGTTCGTCCAAGAAAAATTTTGGACGCTTTAAAGTTTCTCTTAACAACTCCACTATATTTAAAACATGGTGTTAGAGTTCCAGATGACATAGCCCTGGAATTCAGCCAATCAAATTCAAATAGCATAGATTTCATATCGAATGAAGAAGATACGCCAACTGAAGTTAACGACATGCCCTCTATTGGTACAGATCCACAAAACAATGCTGTTGCAGAACCTCAACAAGTACTCGACAGCGACGAGGAATGGGACGAAATTGATGAAGAAACGCCATTAAATAATGGTAACAGAGATACCCTTGTGCTTTCTTCTGAAGATCTAATTACACCTCAGATTGAAAGTATTGCTTATGCTCCTGGAGAAGGGCAGAGACCACAATCTATTCTTTATGATGAAGACTCCGAATACCTTTCCTTCCCGCAAATTTACGCTGGTCAAGCCTTGAAGCTACCACCAAAGGCAACATACACACAGCAAATAAAATGGGAGTTCAGATGCAGCGACAGGCGTTGTGCTTCGAATATTCCGAAAATATGTTATTCCTATGTAAAATTAGTATCGTCAGAACTACGAAGCGCTACTAATATTTGCATGAGAAAAACCAAGTCCAAAGCTGGCCAAGCATACACAGCGGGAGAATTAACAGCACCGGGAAGTTTGGATTCTTTGGTGAAACACGATGATGGTTACAAAGTTTTGGAAAGCGTTAGATCTTCTCCTGGCTATTTACAACAGCGTGAAAAAGACCTTCTGGCTATGGTTCGTCAACTTGGTAATCCTACGTGGTTCCTTACTCTGAGTGCGGCTGAGTCGAAATGGGAAGAGCTTTTGCAGTCCTTGTGTGTAATTGCTGGACACCCTCGAGACACTGCGAAAGAATATGTCAAAACCTTGGGATTTATGGAGAGAGCTAAGCTTATCAACGAGGACCCCGTCACCTGCAGCCGATATTTTGATTATCGTTTGAGAGAATTTTTCAAGTTTCTGCGAAGCAAGGAGTCACCGATTGGAATCATTGATGATTACTACATTAGAATAGAGTTCCAAATGAGGGGATCACCACACGCCCATATTCTACTCTGGAATAAAAACGCCCCACAATTGAGAAGCGATAACTCCAATCTAGAAGAGGTTATCATATTCATTGATTCCAACATTACCTGCTCGAAAGGGGATGGAAGTGAAAAATGGAACAACTTGGTCAAGCTGCAAACTCACAAGCATTCCAAAACCTGTCGTAAGAAGAACGATAGTGGACAGTCATCGTGTCGTTTTGGCATACCTTTTCCGCCAATGGAAAGAACCCTTATTTACGACCCTTCTAAGCGTGATGAAAACGAAAACGTTGAAGAGGTTGAAGCCTTAAGCAAATTGGTGCGAAATGCTATCGAGAAATTGAAAGTTGAAACTGCACCGGAAACATTTGAAGAATTTTTGGAAACGCTGAACATAACGGAAGAGCAATATATTGCAGCTATAACTTATCCAATTAGAAGGCTCACTGTCCTTCTGAAAAGGTCGCCGCAGGAAATAAGAATTAATCCATACAACAAGAAGATTTTGGAGTTATGGAACGCTAATATGGATCTTCAATACGTCCTAGACCCGTACGCCTGTCTCATGTATATAGTTTCCTACATCGGTAAAGCCCAAAAGGGGATGTCACAGCTCTTGAGGGAGGCAATCAAGGAAGCGAAAAATAAAGGCAGTGGTATAAAAGAGAGATTAAAAGTTATTGCTAATAAGTTTATTCATTGTGAAGAAATTAGCGCCCAAGAATGCTGTTACATACTACTTTCGATTCCAATTTGCCGGAGCAGTCGTGCTCATATTTTCATAAACACTTCACCCCCTGAAGAAAGGGTACACATTTTGAAAAGACCATCTGAATTGGAATTATTGCCTGATGATAGTACTAACGTTTTTTCCGATGGAATCATCGAGCACTACATTGTGAGACCCGATGAACTGGAAAATCTCAGTCTAGCCGCTTTCGCCTCATGGTATGAGTTTTCCCGAACCAATCGCAATAGGAGAACCCAAAATTTGAACGAAGATGAAGACCCAGAAATTGAAACAACTTCTGTGGAAACGTCTCTTGAGCTGAAAGATTCTTCAGGATACGTCAGGAAAAGGATGCAGGCTAAAGTAATCAGATTCAAAAAGTACAGTATGGTGAAAGATCTCAAAAACGACTGTCGAGTGGAAATTATGTTATTTTTACCTTGGCGTTGTGAGGAAACCGAATTGCTAGAAGCTAACGTAGAAGAAATTTACGAAGCCCATAAGCAGGAAATATCTGAAGCTAGAAGGGAATTTATAAGTGAAGTTGATGACTTGGATCTGGACCAAATGATTCAAGAAGTAAGAGAAAACCAACACTCAAATGACGTTCAAAATATTCAACCTATGATTGAACATCAAAACGAGCGTGATAGAAGTTTCACTTTGGATGACCCGGAATTTTTTGTCAACTCTCTTCAAGAAGCCGTTTGTGACGTAACTTCTGATATTCAACAGTCTAGCGCTGCCGACTTCACTCCAACAATTACTCTTGTCAACAATGAAGAATATTACAGCATGCTTCGAAAACTAAATTTAAAGCAGCGAGAAATTTTCTACTACGTACTTAATCATTTCAAAACATCTCAAGAAGAACCTCTGAGGATTCTGATAACAGGCGGTGCTGGTGTTGGGAAAAGTCTCTTGATTCAAGCCGTTTTTGAAGCCGTATCCAGGCATGAAAAGAATAAACCCGGTGCCGATCCATCACGATTATCTGTTCTAAGAACGGCATTCACCGGGAAAGCGGCTTTTAATATTGATGGTGTCACTCTTCACTCTGCCTTTAACTTGCCAACAAATCAATTTTCTGTCAAGATGAATGCTTTGGACAACGACACTTTGAACAGAAAAAGATGTTCACTTTTAGGTCTGAAACTTCTGATAATAGATGAAATATCTATGTGTGGAGCCAAAATCTTCAATTATATTAATGTAAGAGCCCAACAAATCTTCGGATCTCCAAAGCATTTTGGTGGTATTTCAGTTGTTCTCCTGGGAGACTTCAACCAGTTACCCCCTGTTGGGGATAATTACACATTTATGCCCTTGAAAGAAAAGAACAACCCCTATGCGGCCCTAATTGGAAGTCCATTGTGGGAAGAATTTAAGTTGTATGAGCTTGACGAAATTATGAGACAGAAAGATGACAAAATATTCGCTATGGCTTTAAATCGAATGTCCTTGGGAGAGATGACACCCGCCGACGTTGACTTGTTTCGAAGCCTGGAAACATCTATTTCAAGACCTCTACCTCTGGAAGCCCTTCATTTGTTTGCAACAAATGATGAAGTAAATGCGTTCAATGAATCAAAGTTATGTTCACGGAATGCTGAAAAGATGTGCTCTGTCGCATTTGACTCGGCTACGGGTGACGCTAGCAATGAAATCAAAACAAGAATTCTTGAAGCCATAAAAACCTTAAAAACCCAAGAAACCAGCGGTTTACCAAGAGAATTGACCCTAATGGTTGGTATCAGGTACATGATCACCAATAATTTGAACACCGCCGATGGTCTAGTAAATGGTGCAACTGGAAGGTTAAGAAAAATACAGTATGGTCAAAATCAAAAAGGTGAACAAGTCCCCGTTCGAGTTTGGACTGAATTTAATGATAACAAGACTGGAAAAGAGACTAGAGCCCAGTCTCAAAGATCAATGGTAGCCAATAATATTAATGAATTATGGACGCCTGTTGAGAAGGTTGTCAGAAGTTTCACTAGACGTTCAGGACAAAAAACATCTACGTTTCAAGAAAGCAGTATCCTTTAGTAATTGCTGAAGCTATTACTGTACACAAGAGCCAAGGAGACACCAATTCCGAAGTAGTTGTTCATCTTAATCAAAAGCGAAAGATGAAAAGGCCTCAATTATACGTCGCTTGTAGTAGAGCCAAAACTTCAAACGGTTTGTTCATCGTGGGAAAGTTCACGGCGCCTAACCCAGTGGTTAAAAGTAAAGACTCTGTTGCCTTAGAGATGGAGCGACTTCGAAAAGATTGCCCGTTGATGCTACCTATTTTGGATGAAAAAATGTCTATTTATGTGCATAACGTACAGTCTTTAAATTGTCATTTACAAGATGTAACCTCGGATCTCAAGATAATGGAATCGGATATGATATTTCTTGTAGAAACCTGGGCCAAAGAAACTGACAATTTTGAAATTCCTGGATTTTCGGAGCTAAATGGTATATGCCTTCCTCGTCAGTCTCGACGAAAACCATATGGAGTATCAGCTTATATCAAAGAAACTGTAACTCACACCAGAATTCGTATGTACACTTCCGAACCGACAACAACCTCTCACATTAAATGCTTGTGGCTGGATGGATCGTTAAATGATTTACGCCTTTCTGTACTAGCAGTTTACTCTTCCCCAGCCTGCAACATTCGCGACATATTATATGGTATTGGGAAATGCGTGGCGGACTATTATGATGATGATATTCCCTGCGTCATTGTTGGCGACTTCAACATTAACCTTCTTGAGACATTATCTCTTGAAACCAAGAAGCTCATTGATTTCTTCTCTGATAATGGGTTTCAACTTTTACAAGGGCTTAACTTGAAGCAATCAACTGATGGTGGTACTCAACTGGATTTAGCATTTGGCGATGAGAAATTTTCCACCATTTTCAGCGCAAGTTATCGAGAATGTTACTATTCTTATCATAAAGGAATATGTTTACATTTTAAATAACCGAGAATCTATGACATCATCTGATTTTTCAAACCGATTTTTGCATATTTTCAATGATCAACATCGTTCTGGATGAAGCTATAATATCAACAGTGGTCTGGATGATACCCAGTTAAAGAAAACCATATTAGTCTTGGGAACCTAGTTAAAAAAAGCCATATTGGGCTAGAGAAAGAGGACCTCGCGCTAAAGCAGGATCTGAGGTTATAATCGTATATTTTTTCAAGTAATTAACAGAATTTCAGATGAATCTACAAGTGCAACTTGAAACTTCAAGATCTACAGTACAAGATGAAATTACAAGTCCTTAAGCCTCGTTTTCAAAGCAGCGGGTTTCAGCCAAAAAAATGCGCGCGAGCGATTTTTCAAAGCTGGAGCGATTTATTGGTTTGTCGCTATCGCCTAAAAAATCGCGCCTTGTTTCTCGCTGAAAGGTTTTCAAAGAAGCGATTGCTCTATAGGCCCAGTGCGGTTTAACCGATTTGTATCAAGATGGTGGTAATAGGCAAGCGAAGGCGCCTGTTATTAAAGTTAAAAAATTGCTTTTAATACAAATATGTATATATATTTTGTTGAAATATTATGGAATCGCTAAAAGACGATACACCCAGAAACGCTCGACTTTTAATTGTCTCTAGGAATTTAGCATTTTTGATTTTGGAGGTATGGTTGTTAAGCCTTGGCGTATACGCCTTACGACTTTCACAGATATCAGAATCTAAAAATGAAAATTGACCGAAGGCTTCTTCCCATTCGCCGAAAAATGAATGACGTCAAGCGATTTTTTTTAAAACGGAGCGATAAAATCAAACTGAGATAGACGGGTGCGATATTCGATTTTGCGCTTGATCTTTACTGATTTTGAGCTATCGCTGCCTAAAATCGCTTCCATGAAAACAGTAGTGTCAAAAGCGAGAGCGCGATTTAAGAACTTTTTTGCGCTATCGCTGGTATTTTACCCGCTACCCTCTGCTTTGAAAACGCGGCTTTACAATATCCAGAGTCCAGACTATACCAAAACTGCGAAATCTACTGATGAAAATTCGATATCTACAGTATCCGGACGAAACTACGAGATCTGCAGTATCCGGACGAAACTACGAGATCTGCAGTATCCGGACGAAACTACGAGATCTGCAGTATCCGGACGAAACTACGAGATCTGCAGTATCCGGACGAAACTACGAGATCTGCAGTATCCGGACGAAACTACGAGATCTGCAGTATCCGGACGAAACTACGAGATCTGCAGTATCCGGACGAAACTACGAGATCTGCAGTATCCGGACGAAACTACGAGATCTGCAGTATCCGGACGAAACTACGAGATCTGCAGTATCCGGACGAAACTACGAGATCTGCAGTATCCGGACGAAACTACGAGATCTGCAGTATCCGGACGAAACTACGAGATCTGCAGTATCCGGACGAAACTACGAGATCTGCAGTATCCGGACGAAACTACGAGATCTGCAGTATCCGGACGAATCTACGAGATCTGCAGTATCCGGACGAAACTACGAGATCTGCAGTATCCGGACGAAACTACGAGATCTTCAGTATCCGGACGAAACTACGATATCTGCAGTATCCGGACGAAATTACGAGATCTGCAGTATCCGGACGAAACTACGTGTTAAATTAATATTCAAGTAATGACGCCGGATTATATAAAACCATATTAGTTTATTATTATTCAGTTTAAGTTAAGTTAGTCATAGTTCTTCATTTCGGGAAAGCACTCTTATTGTTATTACATACTGGTTATAATTACAAATAGTTGAATACGTCCTACTACAATACTAGGTCTACTTAGCGTTACACACGAGAGGCACATCCTGAAGGAGACTCACTGGTAGAGAACCGATCGAGAGAGTGTTGCATTATCACTAATTCAGTCTAATCCTAAACTCGGGTTAGGTGCAAAGGTTCTTTATCTCTATCATGTGATTATAGCGAAGATAACTGTTCAGTTCAGTTCAGTTCCAACATGCTCCCCTCTTTTTTTCGTTGTCTGAGCTATTATGCTTTATACATCTTTGTTTTGTTTCTGATTTTTTTTTGATTATTATGTTACTTCATTAATACCTTGTTATGTTATTTCATTAATACATTGTTATGTTACTTCATTGTTATGTTCTTTTGTCACATTATAGCACTTTAGTCTATTATCACAGTTTATATATCACGTTAGTCTTATTATCACATTAATCTATTAATTATTTATCACATAGTCTATTTATATCATAAATAGTATCACTTTGGTTTGTTAATACTGCAACCTTAGTGTGTTGCAAAATTCTTTAAATTTTCTAGTTGTTATTGCCTTGGTAAACATGTCAGCAATATTATCATTTGTTCTTATGAATTCAACATTAACAAGACCTTTATTAATACAATCTCTTATAAAATGATATCGGATATCTATATGTTTCGTTCTATTATTCTCTATAGTATTTTTAGATAAAGCTATGGTTGCCTGGTTGGTTTTAATTCATTAGTTCGTAATCTAAAAATATCTACTAATTCGTTTATAATTCTTGATATCCAAATTACTTCTTTCGTTGTCTCTGCTAATGCAATATATTCAGCTTCGGTGCTTGATAATGCGACTATGTCTTGTTTAACAGTTCTCCATTGAACAGGATTATTGCCAACATTTCCCCAGTAGCACTGCCGACGTAGGGCCTACATAGTCGGCTTTGTGTGTTACCGACGAGTTGGTAAAAAGTCACTAATAAGTCGGGAGAGTAATGGTTTGAAAGTCGAAATGTCCGCCTGGAGGGACAATGGCCCGCCGGTTTTCCTACTGTTTTGAGGCCACTATAAAACGACTGTTGGCCGACTATATGTCGGGGTCATTATGCCTACCTAAAGCCGCGCTCAATCCGACGCCTTCGCGGCTTTTTAGTATAGGAACGGTAAATCGTCGGTAAAGGGCTGGTAGAGTAAGGGTTTGAGAATCAAAATGTCCGCCCGGTGGGACGACGGCCCACTGGTTTACCGACTGTACGACACGAATGCAATACGACCCTCATCCAACACGTTTGAGAGTCGACTTAACCGCCTGTCAGCAAGAGGTCCGACGCTTTTGCCACGATCAAGCCTTAACTCGAGGCTTCATTCGCTTATAGTAAAGGATACTGATACCTAGTATTGAAATTTCTTTAATACATTTTCAATGAACAACACTTAAGAATTTGTACTTTGAATATTTCAAGTAACATGCTGGTCAATTATAACAATTTCAAATATTAAACAATGTATTCGATATGACACGACTAGTCGAATGGAAATATTAGCTGCCTAGCTACTAGGTTTTAACAAAAAGTAAAATTTTTCAGGGCGAGTATAATATTTACATCAATTAAAGCATTTATTGATATTCATTGTTAATATCTTCGATGTGGCCAGTTACTATCTCTTAAATTACAAAAATCTTAATGAAAAATATACACTTAGAGATTTTTTAAGGTAAAATAAAAACATACAATTCTAAAGGGTATTACTTGACACATTTTTCTCTTAAAATGTTTGAAACCGCATAAAAATTCTCAAATTAAAACAAATTGAGATCTATTTTGGAATTCAGTATTATTTTCACAACGAAAAATCTTTAAAATACTTAATATATAAGGTTTTTGAACTCCAAGCGCCCCAAAACACTTGCTTCTTTTATATTCAAACAAAGAAACTGAAGGTATACATAAACGTTTAAGTTTTGGTTTCACTTTCTATGGGTGTGGTTCCCAGCAGATGAGAAGCTAGGTAAAAAAGCTAAAGCGTATGCATAAAACTGGCTCTAAGATAAATTGATAATTCAATAACAAAATTCAAACCTTACGTGACAAACGAAGACGTTTCTAGTTTATGAAGTGTGACAAAGAACCTTAGCGATTAAATTAAAAGTTAGCAAGCCTATAACTAATCATTTTCGACCACAAAAATCTCGTTTAAACATTCTAACGACCCAGCCGCATCAGAGATACTGGAAAGGCTAACTTGCTTTCGCACTAGCAGCGCCCTCTTCGATGATGACGTGCATGGTTTCATTTTACTCTTTTAAAACGTGACCATACCGACTAGCGGGAAGGAGTTGGTAATCAATTGGCAAAAATAGGTTTCATGTTTTGGACGGTAGGCAAGCCTACTACAAACCACCACAGTTCCAACTGTCGGATAAATGTCGGTTACTAAACGGCCTAAGAATAACTTTGCTTTTAATTTTACTCTTCTTAAACGTCACAATAACGACTAGCGCGAGGGAGTTGGTAATCAATTGGCAAAAAATGTGTTGGAATTTTCTAGACGGTAGGCAAGCCTACTTTAAACCATCACAGTTCCAACTGTCGGATAAATGTCGGTTACTAAACGGCCTAAGCATAACTTTGCTTTTAATTTTACTCTTCTTAAACGTCACAATACCGACTAGCGCGAGAGAGTCGGTAATCAATTGGCAAAAAATAGGTTGGAATTTTCTAGACGGTAGGCAAGCCTACTTTAAACCATCTCTGTTCCAACGGTCAGATAGATGTCGGCATTGCCAACTAAAAGAAGTAGTCGGCTTCATGAGTCGGAAAAGTGTCGGAATAAGCATGGTACAGCTGACTGGACCGTAAACCGACTATTCGACCTTTAACCGACTGTTATGCGGAAGGCTTGTGCTACTGGGGTTAGTATGAACCCTGTGGTTGATTTACCATCATCTAAATCCATCCCATAGGATGCTTCGGTATAAGCGTCGACCGTTAAATAGCTTAATGCGTTATAATTCAATCCATAAGCATTAGTATCAAATACATATTTCAATACTCTTGTTAAATGATCACAATGTATTTTGGCTGGATTTTCCGAGTATCTTGATAAGCTAATTACCGCATGCATTATATCTGGTCTTGTACGTTGTGCTATGTATAGCAATATTCCTATTAGTTGTCGGTATGGAAAGTCTACTCTTTGCCCATCAGGTGGACATTGTCGTTTTGAGAATACAACGCCAACTGGTACCGGTATTTCATAGATTCTGGTTAGTTCCATATCCCATGCTTCTTTTATTTTAGCAATATATCCCTTTTGATGTATATATGCTGTGCCATTCGTGTGAAATTCAAATTCTATCCCAAGAAAATAGTGCAATGGTCCAAGGTTGTTTATTTCGAATTCGGATTCAAGTCTTGTCGTTATTTCCTTCATTACTTGGTTATTTTTAGCTATTATTATGATATCATCTACGTATACTAGTAGTATCCCCTTATCTTCATAATGGTAAATACAATTACAACCTTGTAACTTCTTAAAGTTCAAATCATGTAATGTTTTGTCTAACTGTTCATACCACTGCCTACCGCTTTGTTTTAACCCGTATAACGCCTTGTTTAATTTCCAAACATACTGTTCTTTTCCTGATTGAACAAAACCCTTTGGTTGCCTTAAGTATATATCTTCTTTTAAATCGCCATATAAGTATGCATTCTTTACATCTAGTTGTGTATGAGTCCATCCCAAACATAGGATAAATATGATTACGCAAATTCTTACAAGTGCAAAATTGATAACTGGCGCATACGTCGTCGTATAATCAGATCCAAATTCTTGTGAAAATCCTTGGGCTACTAGTCGCGCTTTATGCCGTATAGTTTCGCCGTTTGCATTCTGTTTCAAGGCGTAAACCCATTTCGTTCCAATAATATGTTGGTTTTCTGGTTTCTTCACTAGATCATATACGTTCCGTTTTGCAATTGTTTGTAATTCCATATCCATGGCGTCTTCCCATTTATCTTTGTCTTCACTCTCTATGGCTTCTTCATACGTCTTTGGAATCGTCATACAATGGAATTCAATATTTCCTAACATATCTCTGGCATATCTTGCCTGCTGTTTTGCCTTAGGCTTAAATGAAAATTTACTCATGTCATGCTGGATGCCTCTTTGGCGTAAACAAGCTTTCACTTCATTATATGATCTCAACCTTTCCTCTTCATCCGTGATGTAGAAGACATCTATTCTTGGCCCAGATGTTCTCGGTACTTCTTTTCTTCGCCATCCTCTTGGTAAGTCTAATTCTTCTTCTTTATCTGGGAATCTATCTTCTTTCTTCTGAGGTTCCACGTTATCTTTATGGTCTGGGAAATGAAATGTGACCATGTCGTCTTTCTCCTTGGGCTTCACGTGTTCTTTGTTGGTACGTGTGGGTCTTCGGAATGTGACCCTTTCTTCATCATCTTCAGATTCATGGCTAGTTTCTTCCATATTGTCTTCTACAGATTGTTCCATACTGTCCTCGAATTCATCATCAGATGTTTCTTCGGCTTCATCAGCAAATCGTACTGTTTTCTTGGTCTTTGCTGGTTCCAAACACTCTTCATCATAGTGTTCTACTATTTCAACCTTCGCGTTAACTTCCTGTATCCCCAATTTATCTTCGTCAAATGATACATGTTTCAGTTCAATTATCTTGTCTTGATCTGGAAACCATATTCTATATCCTTTAGTTTTGATTGCATACCCAATTAAAACACCAATTCTTGATCTGTTTTGTAGTTTGTTTCTTCTTGGTTTGGGTATCAATGCAAATGCCGTACACCCATATCGTTTAAGGTGTCGTACACTAGGTTTCTTTCCCATCCATCGTTCTAAAGGAACTTGATTTTTAAGTTTGTCATGAGGTAATCTATTGTACAGGTATGTAAACGCCATTGCAGCATCGCCCCATAATTTCAAAGGTAATTTTGCATCTTCTAACATCGTACGAATGCCTTCTGTTATTGTCCTATTGAATCTTTCCGCGATGCCATTCATTTCTGGAGTGTATGTATTGGTTCTTTCGAGTTTTATTCTTACGTAATAGTACGTATCGACATTCTTAGTCATCATATACAGTGTGGAAAAGATCAGAGTGCCCACATTTTTCGGACATTTTATAAAAAAAAACTCGAGATCAATGAGGAAATTAATTGTAGTACATTTTCCAGACTCATGGCAATTTAATTAAAGAATTCTCTGCCATCCACTAAACAAATCGTTCATGTAGTTTCAAATTATCACAAAAATGAGAATTTGTAAGAAATCAATACAATAATGTTAATGAAAAATTAGTTTTTGCAAGATATCATAAATTTTGCAAGATTAATTCTGCAACAAATTGGAAATTAATGTCCTTTAGCGCAAATGTTCGATGTGTCTACCATCCTGATGTAGACATTCTTCAAGTCTACTGGCCATTGGTTCGCGGGCGTGGCGAAGCATTCCTGGGGTGATGTTGGCAATGGCGATTCTTATCCTGGCTTTAAGGTCGTCGGGTGAATCTGGTTCAGTTGCGTATACCTTTCCCTTTACATGGCCCCAGAGGAAGAAATCTAACGAAGTTAGGTCAGGAGACCTTGGAGGCCAGAGCGTTGGTCCACCCCTACCAATCCATCGGTTAGGGAACTCGTTATTCAGCCACTCTCTTACGGGTACGGCGAAGTGCGGTGGCGCCATCCTGTTGGAACCACATATCCGTCACTACTGCCAATGGTAAATCATTAATGGCATCAGTAAATTCTTGACGAAAAAACTCCAAGTAACGTTGCCCGGTGATGTTCTCGTCAAAAAAGAATGGCCCAATGATTCTGTCGCCAATGATGCCAACCCACACATTGGTTTTCAAACGCACCTGATAATAATGCTCCCAAAGCCTGTGAGGATTTTGATGCGACCAATAGTGAAGGCTATGTCTGTTGACTGTTCCATCTTCATGGAATGTAGCTTCGTCAGAGAACATAACCTTGCTAAGGAAACCTGGCATTTCTTCATCGAGGAACCGCATTGGCATACAAAAGTCCTGACGCCTAAGATAGTCATCCCCTGTTAACGCTTGGTGTAGGCATAGCCGCCTTTATTATTAAAGCCCGTGCTTGGTCCCCAGAGAGAGGGGGATATTTTAGTTCTTTCGTACGCCGTTGGATGGCGTTTTATGGACTACAACTCGGAGGGGTGCTTAATAAAGGTTCAAGTAGGGAGGTCTTCATAAAGTTCGAAATGCAAGTTTTTCAAATATCAAAACAAAAGAAAATACATATTATTATTTAGTTTTTTATAACTTCTTTATAATATCTTATTTAATTTAAAATAGGATATAATAAGATTAGAGGCGTCAACGAACGTTTTTAAATCAAAGCTTTATTATAAAATAAGTTTTAATGCCAAGAATGACTTTCTGGAACTTGAAAGGCTAAAATCAGCTTGATTAAAGTGATCACTACAAACTCTTGCGCCAGGATTTTTAATATTATCCATGTATTCCCTTTGATCTTCGTACTTCTCCCCGATTATTGCACAAAGCCATTTAGTTCTATTTTCATTATTTGGAATCCTGTGAAAACTTCGTGTATCAACCCCTTTCTTGTGCCAATCATTATTTTTGCATCTTGGAACCATACAGTAGACCATTTTAATAATTTTACAGTTTCATGAACCATGAAAAAACCAATTTAACTGAAAAATAAAAATAGTTTAAGAAAAAAACACCAAAAAGCCTAAGCTAAGTCTTAATTATACAACATCAATATGTAGTTCAAAATAGAACACCCTAAATAAAGTATGGTGCACAGAGTACATGTACTTGAAACTAGTTAAAAAACAATAACAATACCTAGTTACGAAACAATAAGCTAAAAATTATTTTTCATTTGAAATCAGTTCTTACCTGTTAAATGAAATGTTCATCGTTAATAAAAACTTTAGGAGACTGTAAGCCTTGTAGCAGACGCCTCCTACGCACATACGTCACCACCCCTAGTCCAAAACACGCCACCAAACGGTCAATATTCGCGTCCTTAAATTGCCAGTTTTTTTTTAAAAAATCCGACCAAGCACGGGCTATAATAATAAAGGCGGCTATGGTGTAGGTGAATTCGATAAGGACGGAATCGGTTCCGATGCAAAATTGACAGAAATGTACGATGGCTAATGCCACACTCGTCTCCTACCGCTCTACTGCTGATGTGAGGGTCGGCTTCGAACCTTGCCACAATGTCCATCTCTTGAGCTTCGTTTCCAACTATCCGGTCAACCCTACGTTGACGTTTTTTGAACCGTAAACCTGTAGCCTTCTGCTAGTATGATAGCTTCTAGCTTACCAAAAGTCCTTCGAGCAGGTGGCCTTCGGTTCGGAAAGCGTTCGGTGTACAAAATAACTGCCAGGCGAGAATTTCCTCGGCATTCACCCATAACGTAAATCATATCCAACTTTTCGCGATTAGTAAAACGCGCCATCATAACCAAGTACCAAGCTAATTTAGTTCGTAGGTGGGGCACACTTCCGAAGTAAACTACCGTGAGATAACCACGTATTTACGGCCTAGAGGTCACAAACCTAAAAAATAACCCTTAATGCACATTGGCCCTTGTTAACAGCCGCAATAGTTCTGCCTTTCATGGCAGTAGGTGTTTTTTTGTTGTCGTTAGAAGGACATTAATTTCCTGTTTGTTGCAGGACTAATCTTGCAATATTTATGATAAAAAGCAAATTTTTCATTAACATTATTGTATTGATTTATTAAAATTTCGCATTTTTGTGATTATTTGAAACTACATGAACGATTTGTTTAGTGGATGCCAGAGAATTTTTTAACCGATTCCATCCTTTTCGAAATCACCTACACCAAGCGTTAACAGGGGATGACTATCTTAGGCGTCAGGACTTTTGTATGCAAATGCGGTTCCTCGATGAAGAAATACCAGGTTTCCTTAGCAAGGTTATGTTCTCTGACGAAGCTACATTCCATAGAGATGGAACAGTCAATCAACATAACCTTCACTATTGGTCGCAGCAAAATCCTCACTGGCTTCGGGAGCATTACCATCAGGTGCGTTGGAAAACCAATGTGTGGGTTGGCATCATTGGCGACAAAATCATTGGGCCATTCTGTTTTGACGAGAACATCACCGGGCAACGTTACTTGGAGTTTTTGCGTCAAGAATTTACTGATTCCATTAATGATTTACCATTGGCAGTAGTGACGGATATGTGGTTCCAACTGGATGGCGCCACCGCACTTCGCTGTACCCGTAAGATAGTGGCTGAATAACGAGTTCCCTAACCGATGGATTGGTAGGGGTGGACCAACGCTCTGGCCTCCAAGGTCTCCTGACCTAACTCCGTTAGATTTCTTCCTCTGGGGCTATGTCAAGGGAAAGGTATACGCAACTGAACCAGATTCACACGACGACCTTAAAACCAGAATAAGAATCGCCACTGCCAACATCACCCCAGGAATGCTTCCCCATGCCCGCGAATCAATGGCCAGTAGACTTGAAGAATGTCTACATCAGGATGGTAGACACATCGAACATTTGAGCTAAAGGACATTAATTTCCTGTTTGTTGCAGGATTAATCTTGCAAAATTTATGATATCTTTCAAAAACTAACTTTTCATTAAAATTATTGTATTGATTTCTTACAAATTCTCATTTTTGTGATAATTTGAAACTACATGATTGATTTGTTTAGTGGATGCCAGACAATTCTTTAATTAAATTTCCATGAGTCTGGAAAATGTACTACAATTAATTTCCTCATTGATCTAGAGTTTTTTTTTTATAAAATGTCCGAAAAATGTGGGCACTCTGATCTTTTCCACACTGTATAAAAAATTTCTTAATTTACATTTTTACCTACGGATTAGATTGTAGGAAATGGAGTGTTCTTTTGATGGGGTGAATTCAAGTTTTAAGAAAAACGTGGCTGGTATATAAACCCGGAAGAACCATAATTATTTCATTCTGAGGGTCAATCTAGTAAGCTAAGTAATTGTTTTATTCTGTGCTTCAATCTAGTAAGCTAAGTAATTGTTTTATTCTGTGCTTCAATCTAGTAAGACAAATAATAATTTAAAACTATGTTTTCGTGTGACGTATGTCCTAAACAATTTAAAGGAAAATATACGTTAACGAGACATACTCGCGAACAGCATGATGGGGTGAAATATACCTGTGATATGTGCGGGGTATGTTTCGCGCGTGTAGGAAATCTTAGGCGTCATTCTCGTATACACTATGCAGAACTGAAGGAATCATCGGGTGAAACGCCTACCTCCGCCGAGGATGCTTTTTCCGACGGTGCCGAGGAGATGTTAGCAGTAGGTGATGCGGTTCTTAGTGCTCGATATACGCCTAAAGATTGTCAATCTGACTTCGAACTTTTTATCACGCCACTTATCCTTAGTTTGATTAAGTATTTGAGTGGACAGTTACTAAAAAGAAAAGGGATAAAGTGGAATATTTTAATTCGAGTTCGCTATGCTAAAGTTCTGAACAACGGTGATGAAGTTGAACACATTCCGTACATCCGAAGTAAAACGCAAACGACTCTATTAGCAGACCAGTTTCAAAATCAGATGGACGAATGTGTACAACAAATTACGCATCAAATGCATGAATTCCAGGAATTAGGAAGTAATTGGGTTATCGACCGTATTTTGTGTCTCCAAGTAGATGTTATAAAGTATTTACCCCTAGTGGTGGATCCTATATAAGAACCCCCGATAGAATTCGTGATACAAATAGCGTGCTCAATATAAAGTCTGACGATGGAATGTGTTTTAAGTGGGCATGCTTAGCCCACCTTCATCCGGTCGATCAAAACGCGAATCAAGTTTCAAAGTATAAACAGTACGTGAATGAACTAAACTGCTCGGACATTATTTTTCCATTTACACTCAACTCTCACAACTTAAAGAAATTTTAGGTGAAAAACAATCTCTCGATTAACGTGTATGCCTGGGAGAAAGAAGTTTTTTCCTCTCTATATTAGCGATGAGAGCGTGATCGAAGAAAGGGAAATCGACCTTCTTCTTTTATCTGACGGTGAAAAAAACATTATTGCCTCATCCGAAGTCTCAGTAGACTTTTGTCCCACTTCACATCTCACAAAAGTCGCATTCACGTGTGTAGACGATGTCTTCACAGATTTTCGGGGTTAAACGCGAAACGAAATTACTCCGAGCACGTTAAAAATTGCTCAATCCATGATCCGCAAAGAATTAAAACGCCTCACAAAAACCCCGTCCTTTCTTTTGACAAGCATGAATGGATGCAAAAGGTAAATATTTTCTATTTTAAAAATATTTCCCTTATCTTAGTTGATATCATTTATAGTGTCCATTCATAATTTACGCTGATTTTGAGAGCATTTTAAATCGATATCAAACTTGTGCAAACAACGAGACTATCTCTTCTACCACGAAACTTTCGGAACACATCGCCTGTGGATTCAGCTACGTTGTGATAGACCCAAATGATGCGTCACTAAATTCTTATCTTTAAGACTTTCTAACAATAATATTTAGGAGAGCCAAGTGCGCCCGTAACTTATCGAGGTTTAGACGCCATCCAAATTTTTATCGAGAGTCTGATGATGGAGGTGGAAACCATAACCGAGGTCCTGGAACAGAATATTCCAATGAATCTAACCCCTAGCGAATTGGAAATTAGTAAGAGGGCAACCCACTGCTACAATTGCAGGAAAATTCTCACTGTTGAGGACTACGGTGTGAATGATCATTGTCATCTGACCGATAAGTTTTATTTATTACTTAATTTCTTTGTTCCGTATTTAATTTCCCCTGATTTTAAGCCGCTTCCGAGGTCGGGGGCACAATAGCTGCAACCTCAAAATGCGACTAGGTAAGAAAATCCCCGTGATTCTACACAACTTATCTCGGTAAGTTAATTCCACATTCTTAACAGCGATCATTTTAACTGTTATTTCTCTTTAAAGGTACGATTCCCATCTTATCCTCCAAAAGATTGGTCTTTTCAAGGAGGAGAAAATAACGGTCATCCCTAACAATACCGAGACCTATATCAGTTTCGGGTTTGGGAGATTACAATTCCTAGATTCGATGCGATTTATGGGGGGCTTCGCTGGACACCCTTGTTCAAAATTTAGCTACTGGTGGAATTGATAAATTCAAGATCCTTAGCGCGTCATATAACCCCGAGCAAGTAAATTTAGCTCTCAAGAAGTTGTCTTTTCCATATGATTATATGGATTCTATGGAACGATTTGAGGAAACAAAACTACCGTCGAGGGAGGCCTTACATTAACTGATGAGCCTATCTCTGAGGCAAGCTACCAGCATGCGTGTGAAGTCTGGGAGAAATTTGGAATTAAGACTTTAGGTAATTTTTGCCTGATAAGGGGAGATGATATTTTAATATTTATAATTTTCAGGTGATCTACATGACACATATGTCCAAATTGACACATTACAATTAGCATGTGTGTTCGAAGAATTCAGGACAATGTGTCTCGATTTCTATCGATTAGACCCTGCTCACTCGTATACCGGACCTGGCTTGGCTTGGCAGGCTGCGCTGCTGATGACGGATGTAAAGTTGGATTTGCTCTTAGACCCGGATATGCATCTATTCATTGGTAATTAATTTGAATATGTTTTCATTTATGATATTTACAAATTTCCACGTTAAGAAAGGGGTATACGTGGCGGTGTGAGTCTAATTTCCAACCGTTTTGCCAAGGCTAATAACAAGGATTTGCCGAACTACGATCCATCCAAGCCTAGTAACTACATCGTATATCTCGACCTAAATAATTTATACGGTAATTTATGGATTATTAATAAGCTAAAATGTTCTTATAATCTTATTTTCAATGTCTACAATAGGTACCGTTATGAAGGACTATTTACCCATGAATAACTTCAATTGGATTGATGAGGACAGTGATATTTTAGCTCATAGCAAGACGCCCGATCTTCTGTCTTATACCGAGAAGACCATTCTGAACACGCCAGACGATTCACCCCACGGATTCATTCTCGAGGTGGATTTGGAATACCCCAAGGAATTACACCGTTCCCATAATTGCTATCCGCTAGCACCAGAGACGAGGAAAGTAACCACCGATAAGTTTTCCTCATACTATAAATCTTTGATGGAAAAGAATGGACTCCCCCTGAAAGAAACTCTACCTAAACTCGTGCCTAGTCTGGATAACAAATGCAACTACGTCATACACTATAGGAATCTAAAATATTACCTTTCGAAGGGTCTAAAATTAACCAGGGTACATAAAATATTATGGTTTAACCAAGGCCCTTGGTTAAGCCCTTACTTAGATTTCAATACGGAGAAACGGAAAAACGCTACTAATTCATTCCAGCGCGACTATTTCAAACTGATGAACAATAGGTAACCAAAAGGCTAATCAATATTCATTATCTTTGTTATTAATTGGACGTCTAACAGCGTTTTCGGTAAGACCATGGAAAATCTACGGAATCGAATAGATTTCCATCTCGTACAAACCGAGGAAAGAGCGGTTAAAAAGGCATCATCACCGGCCTTCCAAAAATTCATTACGTATCATAATGAATTGGTTTATGATTGAATTATGGTTTAACCAAGGCCCTTGGTTAAGCCCTTACATAGATTTCAATACGGAGAAACGGAAAAACGCTACTAATTCATTCCAGCGCGACTATTTCAAACTGATGAACAATAGATAACCAAAAGGCTAATCAATATTCATTATCTTTGTTATTAATTGGACGTCTAACAGCGTTTTCGGTAAGACCATGGAAAATCTACGGAATCGAATAGATTTCCATCTCGTACAAACCGAGGAAAGAGCGGTTAAAAAGGCATCATCACCGGCCTTCCAAAAATTCATTATGTATCATAATGAATTGGTCGGAATCCAGATGGTTAAGAAAACTTTAACCCTAAATCGACCCATTTACACTGGCTTCTCAATATTAGATCTTTCCAAATTATTTCTATATCGATTTCACTACAATTTTATTAGAGAGAAATACGGAGATAAGGCCATTCTTCAATTTACGGATACTGGTTTGTTTATTTATCTTAAACCTACTCCTCCTACCCCCCACTAACTTTATCTTCAATTCATAGATAGCTTAATGTACGACGTAAAGACCTTAGACGCATACGCTGACTTTAAGGAGCACGCAGATCGGTTTGATTTCTCCGGTTATCCGAAATCGCACCCTCTTTTCAGCGATGTGAATAAGAAGGTCCTGGGCAAGATGAAAGATGAGATGGATGGAGTGATAATAAAGGGTAATATTTCCGAAAAAAATTATTTTCTTAATCATGTTTACACCTCTGCCCTTATTAGAATTTGTAGGGTTAAGACCTAAGCTTTATTCTATTCTATCCGAAAACGGTGAAAAGAAAACCGCAAAGGGAATCTGTCGCCGCGTCGTCAAACGATCAAATCATCACGCTGATTATCGGAAATGTTTATTTGGCGAAGAAGAAACGACGTGCAGTATGAAAAGGATTGTGAGCACTAAACACAATCTGCGTACAGTTCACCAAACCAAAAAGGCGTTATCCGCTTGTGATAACAAAAAATATATCCTCACAGGAGGAGTGCGCACCCTGGCATATGGGCATTTCTTTATCGAAAAATTTAACCAAAAATGTAAAGAATTAAATATTAAACCGTGATAAACTTGTAATTATAATTTTATTGAAATTTTTTATACATAAATTATTTTATCATATTACGCTGGCGTTTTTATCCGTAGAAAACCTATATATAGTGAATGTAATATAGGCGTGCTTTAGAGTCAGAAGATGACCACGAAATTTGAAAATAAACTTTATTTTGAAAAAATTGCTTAAATATGATACACTTTAGATATGATTCATACTCCTTTTCAGTCTTATTATATGATTATTGAAGCGCTTCGCGATCTTCAGATCATTTTGTCGCTGCCTCCGGGAAAACCCATCCAAAAAGCTGTAGGTACTTTTCTTCGAACTTCTATGTATAATATACAAGGCACTGTATTGACCGCAAACTTTACTATCTAGACTTTGTAGCTGTCTCCCCCATATGACCATTTCTTACAATGTTCCAATAAAAATAATCTTACACTAGGTATAAAATATGGTGGTAAGCCGTAGCTATCGAAATAGTAACCAACACGTAGGGCATCTATATAGATGGAAACCCAGTGTGACCCCCTTCTATTGTGCTGGTCAAAGTTTATGAGAGACAAGGGATATTGGGAAACCTTATGAGGTAGCCTATCCGAAGCAAAAACACCCAAAAAACTCGGGGTTTTTGATAAGGAGTAATTTAGATCTACTGTGTTTGTTGCTGACATTAATAATCGACAATCACGTTTCTATTTTTATCAACTTGAATCAAGCTTTGAAACTCGGCGTAAACGATGCAAACAACAGCTTCGGGTAAGGCGGTCGCAAAACCTAGATCCAATCGTAATTGACCTTGTTTAACAATATTCCAGAAGTTGGAATCACTAGCATATAAGGTGTACCCGTTAGCGTACTCGAAAGGGGATATATCGTTACCGTCGTCCTTATAATGAATATTACACCCTGAAAACAAGGTGTGGTACTCTCTCATAAACAATTTTTTAGTAAAATTCGGTGTTAAGGCTTTAGAAGGTATCTGATCGTTATCCACATACAAAGCTAAATGATTCAAATTGTAATTTTTAAAGTTAAAGGGGTTATGGGTGTAGCTACCCTTGAACGCCTTGTTGGAAACTAGACCGATTATGACGCGAGTAGGGAGGGCACCTAGATATATATTGTCGAAACTCTGACTCTGCGTGTACGCTGACAAAGTTTTCGTTTTTATCTCGGTATGCGTAAAGTTATACTGGGCAGCACCTCTAGCGAGAGCAGCTTCATGCGCCAATAATATTTTAGGTGCCAGTTTAACCTTGCGTACATTTATCCCATCTTCTTTAAGCAATATTTTGCAACCCTTGAGGCTTGCGGTCTCTTTAAACATCAGCACAAATTCATCTTTGTTTCTCGAGAAGCTCATTTTAACATCCACAGCATTCACCAGATATTCGGGTATATTAAACACATCGCTAAATACGGGACAGTAAAATTCGATATCCACAGATTTTTCGACGGCTTTCTTTCTGACAAGGAAACCGCTGCCGGTTAGATCATCCATCTTACCCGCCTCGTCTTTAGCCCAACCAGCGCAAGACAAATGCGTGTTTTTAGCGGCTAGTCCATAGTTTAGAAGGGATTCGATAAAAGCGCGGAATGAGTAGTTGTTTGCCGCTGGCGTTACGAGGGTGGAACCAAAATAGATTTCACAATTTCGCCATAAGGAGTGAGCCGCGTTATTTACGAGAGCCACCACAGCGTCGTCCTGTAGAATCCCGCCGTCATCTTTGGTCACACTTAACCGGGTGTAATGCATTGTTTGGGCTAAATCCATGTAATAATCCCCGTTTCCGGGGATGTGGTATTCGACGGTAGAGCTGTCATTGAGCGCTGATAGAGGTTTATACCAGGTCCATTGTCCGTGTTCTATACTTGTCTGGGTAGGTGTTGAAGCAAAAATATCGAGTTCACTCTTCAGGGCTTGAACGGAGAGCATTTTTATCGCGAGAAAATGTCTCGTGGTTTCTTCTTTGCTCCCTTGAGAGTAACTGAGAGTCTTTTCAGCTTGAGCCTCTTTATAACGCCCGACCCTTTCTGAGGGTTGATGATATTGTCCATAGTCTCGTTAAATCGACGCTTGGCAGCCGATTTTTTATTCTGTCCTTCGGCTACATCGCCTAATATTTTATACCCCGTCGTAGCGGCTTTAACACCTAGATATTTAGCGCCTTTAACTAATAACGGTCTGGCCTATCTAAACAAGCCCTTGAGCAAGCTCCCTACCCCGTGGCCTTTTTGATGTGGTCTACCAGAAAAAACGCTCGAAACTCCTCCACCCACCTGGTCAAGGTAATACGACCGGTACTCGCAACGATGACCTAAGACGTCTGGTTTGGGCATGGTCTAAAATGTAGTTTACAGGTTGTCTGTCCGAACTCGAATGCCGTCGGTTGACCTAAACTCGTTCTTATATCTATTTCTAACGTTTAGCAACTTTAACATAGTGAGGTGAATCGAACGTTTTAGTGACTATAGAGCCATGGGGTTTATCTTCAACATCGACAATACGAAGTAATGGCGCTATCGTATCGCCTACTAGTTCATTGCTTACTATATCGGAATAGACAAATAGCTGATCCGGTATAAAGTAATTTAATCTGGCGGGCACGTCGCTTCTTAAATTTATCTCAGATTGATCGGGAGGGCAAATAAGGGGCATAAGATCCTCATTATAACCTAGGAGTTTAGATAGGACCGGGGAAAGGGCTATAGACGAGTTACGTCTTACAAATACAAACACGTGATTGGTGAGGGGGTCGCTGATAAAAGAAAACCGAGATGCGTATTCCCACGACTCGAGGCTGCGGTACAGCTGTTTCAATAACACGGGTAAACTGATATAATAACCGCCGGGTATGGTGAATATATCCCCTATGGGGGTGGGTTTTTCTACGGTATCAACATAATTCACTACACCACGATTCTTAAAAACAGCTCTGGAACTAGGATCGGAAGCTTGAGGATGAGCCGTCGGTTCTTTTGGAGATATTTCAGTAACCGCTAACTGCATGTAACCTTCGCCTTCCTTAACATTATGAAAGGATACTGGATATATTATCTCAACTAGAGCAACCTCCCAATGTCCCCCCTCCAATTGTATACATTTTGATAGTTTGGTTGAGTAGCTGGCTGTGGTATTTTCGTAAATTTGCATACTAGCGTTGCTAGGAAGCCTTAGGTAGAAGGGAGACTGCATCTTGAGCATAAATCCAACTAGACATGCACTCCGGGTATCCCAACCACTTTACAAAAATCTCTCTTTGTTTGTTTCGAGTACGTCGACGTAAAACCTTCTCGATCCTGTACGTTACGGGTTTATCTATCGACTGGAGCTCCCTAGCATAAAACACTCCTTTTATAGGATGTTCATCTAAATCTTCCAATCTGAATACAGGTGGGTATCTGTCTATTTTCCCAATAATCTTAAAAACTTCCATTGTAAAGTTATGTTCATACCCTTTCTCGAAAACCATCTTGTTACGACTTTCTGTTTACCCGCGACTTTCTGTTTAAAGTATTTTCCGTAGATAGTGTCAAAAACTTGATGTGCGTTAGTTTCCGTAACCTCGGAGAGAGCAGTTTTTATGGTTGAGTGGAAGGAATTATTATATGCCTGAAGCAAAGCCGACAATACATCCACATATCTCTTGGTATTGTTGTGCGTAAAGTACCTATACATACGTCCCTTTAAAGTTTGATTAAAGCGTTCCACTAGACAAGCCTTTATATCGTCGTTCTCGGTGGTAAAAAATGCCACCCCTTTCTCCTTTAAATAAGCCTAAAAAATCTTATTCTTAAACTCTGTCCCTTTATCCGTCTGTAACTTTGATGCTAGTGTATCCTTAAATATTGACTCGAATGCGGATACCATCTCTACCCCAGTTTTTGTTTTCATGGGGATTGCCCACGCCTTTCTACTGAAACAATCAATCACTGTTAAAATATAATTATAACCATCGTTATATTTAGCTAAGGCTCGCATATCATTTAAATCCGCCTGGTATTGCTCGTCTATATGGTGAACCATAACCTTGTTGCGTTTGAACTTTCTAAAAACCTTTTTGTGTAAAGTATAAGAATCCCTACCCTTTAACCAATTTAACACTTGTTGTCTGGAGACCCCCGATTGTTTCGCTGCCAAGTATAACTTTTCCACCCCTCCATAACTGGCTTCGTGAGATGGATTAAAATAAATTCCTTCTAGGATTTCGGAGACATTTTGTAGGGGAGCCATGGGACTCCTATCAGTCCAACCTTTTTAATCTTTTTCACCGTAGTCTTTTTCTTAGTGGGGGATTTGGAGATAGCAGATAACGGGTTATTTGCAAGAGGTAGCCGAGTCTTTTTACCGATGATGTTCGATTATGCGGTTGGAACCACTGTGGAGCATGTTGAGCTAGCAAGTTCGTTACGGCGTAAAATCCTCTCGGTTTGGTGTTTGAGTACGATGTAGGTCTGACAAATTCTAAAACAATATCCCTAATATCCGATCCTGGCACTATAGAATTTTTAACAACTACTTCTCCGTTAGCTAACCACCTAAGCTGACCAGGGATATTTTCAATATGATCAACTAACTTCTGAACACGGGCTATATACTTAAGAGGAATATCATCCATCCACGCTACGTTTAAACTCGATCTAGGGTTGTTCTCGAACAATATCTGCTTCGGTTGCTTGGCTATAGTATGTAGATTAGTGTACCGTTGTAGAGTCTGCTCGTACAGACGCCATTTTGAACTATCATCCAAATCCTTTCGAACTAGAATAGAATTCATATCACCGTGTAAAGCCGTTACCACCTGCTTTTGTGGGTGGGGGAAGGGATCATCTTTGAGCGTCTCGCTAGGGACGAGTAACATTTTCTGGGCGTACTGCATAATTATGAATTATTTCCGGCTATCGCGCTGATAATCGTAGAAACGAGGGGGAAGAGGAACGAGAAAAATCCACACCCGTCTTGAACTAGAATGGCGCGTTTACGTTTCCAGGATAGTTTTTTACTGGCAATCTTCCTTAGTTTCCCCGAATGTTTGGCTAACCGAGCTTTTTGAGACTCGTTTAATTTTACTTTTCCTTGTAATGTATTATGTACACACTCTGATATGGCGTCGATTAATGATTTCTTGGCACTTTTCAGTAAAACTCGCCTCTGACCACGTTTCGATTTAGCTAAGACAGAGAGCAAATCTCTTTGCGAGCGAACAGCGTAAGTCATTCTTGTAGAATGCCGCATCGTTGGACAGGCTTTCTAATTTATACCCTGGGGACGTACGCGACACCCGACTCGTGAGGAAATACTCCGGTTCTAACTCGGTGGTTCTCCGGACATCGCTGATTCATATCAAGTAGTAGATAACCGAAGGGGCTACTCGTCGCGTCTCGATAGGCGTCGACAACGAAACGCCAGTTTTCAGGGAACATCTGTCTGGCAATTGTACTCAATTGTTGTTTATCACGAGGCGACTTCATGAGTATGATATAGTGCGCATTCAAAGAAATATCTCGAGAGTCTTTAGATTGGTGAAATAAGTTTTGAGTGATGAAAATTACGCTCAGATTTCTGTGATGACTACCTTTAGTAAATAGGGAACCGATCTGCCCCTTGTTTTCAGACATTAGATCGTCGATTATAAGGAGACAGGGTTTACTATCGTTATATTCAGTTAAATTTGGTAATCTCTACTTGAAAATAACTTTCCCTTTCAATTTATCAAAAAACGGCTGCCGTTCTCCGTAATACCAATGAATCTCACTAAATTTAGGTGAGAACATTACATCCCGATACTCAATTAGTTTGAGAACCAGTTGAGTCTTACCGGATTGGGATGGACCAGCCAAGATGGCGTTAAATGTATGGTAGAATGGATACATGACCGAATCTCCCTACCGTCAGCGAAAAAATGGCCTAAGTCAAACGGGTAATCGCTTATACAAACCCCTCCGGTACAGGAATTTCTAAACGTTCGATTTTATGACGGTTTAGGTTATTATAAACCATCGTTTTTAAGTAGAGAATTTAATTTCATCTCCAAAGAAGCGTTCATCTAGTTTTGAAAAACTCTATCGAAATCGGTCATTTGTGAAATGAATTTCCCATAGGATTAACCCTATTTTGCGAAGATGTTGTCACCTAAAATCGAACGTTTTGGTTTTAAAAACTTGAATATAAACGGTCGTTTAGAAAAACTTCTAATCTAACTGTTTCGTGGTAGAAAAATTCGCCGCAAACGATCGGTTTTGAGGAAGTATTTGCTAAAATTCATAAACCTGTAGTACCCTTATTTCATAAAGTGTGACAATTATTTATTATCGTGTGATATCTTCTGATTTTTTTAATAGTAATTTTTTCGATTTACAAGCAATATTACAAAGCATATATTCGCAGAATTGTTCATCCAGAAATGTATTCGCGGTAAAGTCTTTTGTAATCTCGGAATAACTCATTTTACTCATAGCTAATGTAAAATTCATTTCCACACGTGTATTCCAGTCACACATTATGCATTCGTGTTTTATTTGAGAGGGATTATCCCACTCACATCCATCACAAGTTTTAGAAATTGTTTCCCTTAACTGGTCTAGCACACGTTTCTGAATTTTCTCGTGAACCCGTTTAGCCTCACCTAGAAACGTTGTAACTTCGTCGTATTTATCCAATAATGATAGCCAGAGTGGTTTTGAAACGGTGAAACCGACTTTCGTAGGGAAGTATTTCCCGTAATTCACACCACTACCTAGACGCATTTCTCGAACACTAACGATCCTAATGCCTTGAAATACGGATAGGTCAACCCGTTTTGTTTGAGATCCCTCGAAAAACCAAGATGACGGGTCAACCGACTCGTTATCCAAGAAGGACGTGATTTCTCTACGCTCTCGGTATAGCTCCTGGAATTCGCCCTCAGTCAAAGTAATTAGTGAACTCCCATCCAAAGAGCCTAGCTGAATTTCACAGTCCGGTGTTATACTGATTCCTTTGCCGATTGAAATAGGAAATACTTTGGCGGTGAACCTTAATATAAATATCATTAAAACATATCCCAATATCGCTAAATAGCTCGCCTATACTTACATCTTGAATCGTTCAATATCGTTGGTACAATGAATACGACTTGAAGCTCACCCTTTTATACCACCGTTTTTGTTCACTTAAGTAATAAGAGTAAGCCTAATCTTTCGAGGGGATAATACACCCTGTTTTGTAACCCATGGCGATGAAATCTTTACTTTCCATAATGAAAATGAGGGATCGAAAATCTCGGAGAAACTGTGGGATCGAGATGAACTGAATAACCGCATTCTCTCTCGTCAATAGCAATGAGAAAGCTGGGTATAAAGGAAAATGAGCCTAAAACCACATGTTAATCTATAGAATACTTCAAAATTGAATCAACCGTCAAGTGTAGCCGCGTTAAAGAGAAACACCTCCCGTCCTATTTCTTAAGCCTAATCATGGGGAAACTAAACGAGCCATCGACGGCACGGTCCATCTAATGAAAGCCTATACCTCGCACGTTAATCTATAGAACCTCAAAATTGAATCGTCCGTCGAGTGTAGCCGCGATAATGTGAAACCTCTCCCGTCCTATCTTAAGCATAAACCCTTTGACGGGAAGAACTAAACGGCTTCTTCCGGCGAATGACGAACAATCAACGGCAAAGATTATCCGGTAAAAACCGTCGGGGTGAAAACCCCATAGGATTAACATGGGATTTTTGCACCCCGTTATGTAGAACCCCCACTTTACCATTACTTTTGTCTGTTGATTTATGGAGCGACTAATTTGGCGTTAAACAGATTTTGCATCATACACTGGTTGACCGCAATCTTTTTAGTAACAGGGCAAGGTGATAGATTGTTCGTGTAAGGCACAAAACAGAAATAGATAATTAAGACATTTTGAAACAATTTAGGTTCTCCAAATGCTGGCCACGTTCATTTTCGTACATGGATATTTGGCTATTGCTGTCTGTTAGGGCTTTCGTTCATATCGTTGTCGTTTACGACTATGTTGCTAACAACAATTACAACTTTAAATCAGCCAACGTTTATCAACAATATTTATGACCTTCTCGAACGGGAGAACTTGAGAATCTCCATGGTCACCTCGCAAACAGAATACACGTATTACCAAGTAATCAACTAATCATATTGAATGCATCGCAAACATACGCCACTAGTTTCTGCAAGCTTAACAAGACACCTAGTTTCCGACCCGTTTGATTTAAACTGTAGCGTTTGAAAGAACGTAAAAAAATATAGGCTATTGATCATTTTATAAGCTCTCTCAACTAAACATAAAAAGCTAACTTAGAAAGCTATAGATCAAAACTCTATGCTAAATGAGTTTTGTGCTAAGCAAAGAGAGTAGCGACAATACCTGGTTGAACTTAAGGCATTGTTTAAAAAGTGACTTCGCACAAAAATAAATACGATGATCATTTACACATAGTAACCAGCCAGAAAATCAGTCGTAAGAATTATAAGCTTTACAATCGTAAATGCGAAGAGCTGAAAATTATAAAAGATGTTTAATAACACATTAAAGTCCTTATCAAGGTTATAAAAGCAATCCCTTTTAAGATAAATCTAATAACGACTAATTTTGACCCACCCTGTAATTTATTTCTGAATTATAAGAAACACCCTGTAAAAATTAAGTAGCATTGTAACTCCAAAGCCATTTCCTTTTAAAATTCCAAGAACTATCCTCGACTTCAAGTGAAGTCATAAGGAATTCCCCTGGCCAATAAAATACCAATAGCCATAGTTTCTTTTTGCTAATGCAGTTTACAGTTCTCTCTGGGGGTTCCTGAGTGACCATTTTTTGTACAAATTTCACCTCTAGTCCCTTAACCTTTAAATGAAGTTTTCTAATTTTGTTTTCTAAATTTTATTATTTGTGTAGCTTAGTATGTCGTTAGGATGTATATATTGTTATTGCAACTTGGACTGTAGAGAATATTTTCTATTCTGACCATGGGTTGTAGCCGAAGCTGACCAATCCCTTGCTGAAAACTTATGAGTTTTATTATAGAGTAACAACTTTTGTGTCCGCAAGATACGTATGGTACTTAATTAGTACAGGCCTTATTAGTAAGATTTTATTAAGTGTGCATTCTACAATTTATCATTTGATTAAATTAGCATGCTTATACTAATTACCAGTTTCTTAAGTGTGCCTGCAATTTATTTTATTAGTGTTTTTATTAACAATTTTATTGGCAAACTCCAAATACGTTCCAGACGTTATTAATCCCTTTTTAAAAACCTCTAGACAACTCTGACCATAGTTTAAATTTTAATCTGACCAGTGACAGTTAAGTTAGTCGCCTTTATGACAACCGTTCAACAAGCAAAACCGTTATAGCGTTACATACATTTTTCGGAATCCAGTAACTAAAAAAATTTAATTTGTGTTTGAGTCAGAGTATGCTTATCTCCTGGGTTGGAATGTTATGCCCCGCATTTGATAAGAAACACTACTTTCACTTGTCGGATGAAACCATGTTTAGTTTCTTATGGGCGTGTCCAACATCGAAAGCCATTGATCCGCAGCTAAGGAAAACTTACTACAATTTGTAAGTTATGCACGCAACTGTTTTCCGTTGTGGTGTTACTCAAATCATCGAAAAGTACATACCACAAGGTTGATTCCCACTTGTGCAAAAACAAAGCCCGAAAACCTTAGCGCTGTGTCCAAAAAACAGCTTTTACGCAGGCTATCGTAGGCAGTATTTTAGTTCGGTTCACAAATACGACCCAAAACCATAAGTTCATAAGATATTTCCATAATTTAGTCACTGGTTACTGAGACCTTGTCATGAAGGGACGTCGGTGAAACGTCATAGATTATCGTAAAGCGATGCATCGTGAGGCACTGTTAGAGAGATACAAACTCAAAAGTTTACCGCATGCAAAATCAGCATTCGCAACTCCTGATCAAACCCGGTGAGTTCTGACTCTAACTTTACAACATCCAAATGTGGAAATGGCGACTGAAGAGTCCAAAACTAAAAAAATAACTTGAAACGTCGGATAAAAAAAACTTCTCTATTGTGGCGTCAAAAAGAGTCATCACTTAACGAATTTTAATGGTTATAAAAATAATTTTACCTCAGCCTCTGCGTAACAAAATAGAACACAAACTCTGTCCGACCGAAACCTGTTTCGGTCCCGTTCAGTAAAAACATTTTTACAACAGAGATTCTTATGCAGTTTTTACTGTCCAGTGGGAAATAAGCCTTATACAGCAAAAGTAATACTATACTGAGCGGCTGAGCCTCCATAGAGATTTTTTTCTTGTAACTGCCACGCGGTTAAAGGGATGTACAATCCGTATTGTAAAAGCGTGTCAATAACTATATTTTGAAGAAGTAGTGTTATTATTTTCGGAATAAGTGATTGGACAATGTCAAGTGAGTGTAAGCATGTAACGATTCGGCAGATGCTCAATGATAATGCTGATGCAAATTCTCAATGGTCTGATAATACTATGAAATTCAGGCATGAACTTTAAAACTCTGTTTGATAAGCTTGATATAATCCCCGATTCTACAAAAGGATTTGATTATCACTTTAAAAATCCAATCGAAACTACTTTAAGTAAATCGTTTCGTTCGTTTTTAATTAACACAAAATTAGTATGTCTCGATGACTCAGAGTACTAGATAATACCAAAAACGGATTAATGTAATAAGAACGTCGGATCGTAGTTTTAGCCCCTGGTACCATCCTCGCATAATTGAGAAACTTCGTCTGCTTATAATTTAGCTCCACCCACAAACTTTGTATATAGTGGGAAAAATAGCATTCTTATTTTTATTGTCCTGATTAAATAATTCGTTCGGAAAATGCACCAGTGATAAAAACAAGGCGGGCAAAATGCGATATAACTTCTGAAATATTGGAATTCATTTTGGAAGTTAAGAATATATTTAATTGATGTTACTTTAAATAGTAGTTTCTTTAAGTATGTGGTTTTTGTTGCTTTTCATTCTGAATGAAGTATGCGAGGATGGTACCAGAGGCTGAAGCTCTGATCCGACGTTTTTATTACATTAATCCTTTTTTGCGTGGACGAATATTAACTGACTTTCGTTACAATACCTGTAGTAGGTATTTTTTGGATGATCTAAGCAGGTTTTAGATTCAGGAAAAATGTGCTGTCACGATGTCAGATACAAAGAAAAATTCGTTTTAGTTAATAAACACGTTATTTTGTTTTACAGGTTGAGAAACTATTACGAAGCTGGTATTATGGATTTTCGGGAAAGAAACGATATGGTCAAAGAAGGCGTCAAGTGCATTCAGAAAATGAAGATAGAATTTAAATCCCAGCCTGTTAGCAAACTTGCAATTGCCAACTTGAAACTCCCCTTTTGTGTCTTTTTGCTTGGAACAGGGTTATCTAGGTTTGTTTTTGTCATCAGTTCCATCAGTAATATGAAAAAAAATTTATGTAGGCCTATATAAAAATTGTGTGCATATTCCGTAAGATTGAAAAGAGTCCAGGACAAAAATATATATAAATTGTGGTCCCATGTAGGGAAAATCGCACTAAATGATATACAGCCGGTAATATAATGCCTAAGTAAGTGGGTTCTATGGGCGATTTTAATAAAAATGTTCTAAGAATATTTTCCTAAGTTACACCGCTTTTAAGTTATGATTGTAGTGATTAACGGAGAACCCCTTAAAAATAAGAAACTGCTAGTTTAAATAAGGCATCATCAGTTAAGCATTTCAATCATAACTGGTTTAAGGTGGCCTTAGAGTAAAATGCCATAGGACATTTTTGACTCAAAAATCGTCCATTGAACCAATTTTACTTCGGTAATACCATCCTTTCTTGGAATATCCAGTACAATTAGTGAATACAACAGAATTGTAAAATTTGTAGGCTTTCACATCTAATTTGAAATTATAAACGCTTACCTAATAGCAAAGGTATAAAGAAACTACTGAAAAAAAAGGAAATGGGTTGGATAAAATATTTCCGTAGTTTCCATTGCTATGTCTAAAAATCAGAGTCTCAATTTGTTTCTAGATTGTTTGGTTCACCAAATTTGTGACGTCGTCTTTTTCCTATCTCCATTCAAGATGTTAACATTTTTGGGTATTGTTGCTTATAGAGTTTGAATTGCAAACCATGTAAATGTTTGTCAGCGTACGATATTTTTCTTCGTATACCACGGGGCGGTAGCCGCATAAATAGTGTTATCGTTATCTTGCAGGCAACGTGAATCACACGTCGTTTGATCTGTTATTATCTATTTGCATTTGATGGATCCTATGATTTGAAATTGATTATGTTACTTGAGGTTAATATGTTGGTTAATTATTCGCTCAATGCATAATATCCACAAATATGTAGAGTAAATTAGAAATAAAAAACCGAAAATTTGACTTCTCTTAAATAATCTTCCCATTTCTTGGGATTTGAGGTCTAAATGGATCCCATTATAGCTTTCCTAGTTGTTTTCCTTTATTATGAAAAACCATTCGTCTTTTTTATTTAATAAAAACTGTCTTTATAGACAAAGACGGAAAAAGTAAATGATAAGTGCACAAATTTAATTGCTTGAAGTACAGATATTCAAAATTTCATTTCTGAAGACACGATCATATAACATCAATTATTAGAAAACATTTCTTAGTATTTTTCACCAATAAGAAAGTTTCTATTGCCTTCATCGAGTGAAGTCGCTCTGTTTTATTGCTCCACTAAGCCTTAACCCGCGGTTCCCTAGTTTTACCGCTGCAGATCGTATGACAAAGGCCTAAGCCTCGGCCTAGTTGAAGGTTCTTATTTTTATATTTTTATTTTACCTTTAAACTTAAATATAGATCTAATTTAATCTTAACTTTTATTTGACGAATTTTATGCTTAAATTTACGGTTACAAAGTGTGCATTTCGATATGGACGATTGCAGTTTATTAAACAGACAATAATCATGAGCGGCTAAATGTGCGCCTGTTTTTTTTATTATCAAGGTTTATGAACTGAATAAATTTCCCCCTTTTCCAAAATGTTACTAAATTTTGTATGTTTTTTCCTCAAAATATTGGTGTTTTTCCAAATTATTTCAAATTAGCTTGTTTATTGTCACGCTTTTCCACAATATTGTTTTTTCGTCATTTCTACCCTACAAAGAGACGCACTTTAGTAACTCGTCAATAATCCGGTACCCCGAATTCCTGATCCATATGCACGAGACAAAAATTCTGCCTAACTACTGGTTGCAATTTTAATCGTAGAGATGAGAAATACAGTCGGACACCCATGGTAATTTTAACTCTTGTGTTAAAATTAAGGCCTCAGTAGTGGAGAGATTCTTTCTGCGTGAAACTTGTAGAGATAATCTGAACAAATCAAAGGCTTAGTACAAAAAGTTAAAGACCTCCATTTCTGAGGAATTACATACTCTTCGCAAAGAAACAAAGGACGACATTGCTAATATTCTAAAAGAATTTAAACTAGCCGCCACTTTAAAAGAAGTATCAAACCAACTATCTGCTCTGAGCGATAGTTATACTACCATGTACAATATCTTAGAAGAAAACCCAGAGATAATGAAACTTAACATCCTTGACGAATTTAAAAGGAAATTTGAGATTGAGCAATGAGCTACTTTAGAAAGCTTTACAATTCTTGAAATGAAATTAGACCATCACTCTCCAGATCTGGAAAACATAGCCGATATTGTGTAGTAAATAACACGGAAACAGCGCCACAACCCTTTGAAAAATCTTACGGCCAAGTGTTATTGATCAATCCACCAAGCTTCTCAAAAATTACAACGATACCGCTCTTTAGAAAGGTGACTAACAACAAAGATGGTACTAATATCCCTTACTCTTCAGAGTGACATTGACGCAATCTTTGAATGGGGTTTGCTTAATTTGCTTAATTTAAATATTAAAAAGTGTTCTTTCATAATTTTTACGAGGCGTCGCAATGTGCTAAATTATGATTATAAGATTGATGATATTTCTTTGCCTCGTGTTTTCAAGTGTAAATTGCTTGGTATAATATTCTCAAGTGACATTAAGTGGTCTAACCATGTTATTTATATAAATGCTAAGGCCCGTCGCGTAGCTGGTTTGATTCGTAGAACGTTTGGACGTTCGAAAGCGCCGCTTATATCTTTTAATGCTCTGGTTATTCCATTGTTACAATATGGTGTCACCTTATTTAAAGAAAGATAGAGATTCTATCGAGAGGGTTTTGCGTTATTTCACAACCTTTTACCTTCGTCAACCTTATATAAATTTTCCCACGAATCGCAATCGTGTAAGATTGGATTATAGTGCTCGTCTAAAACAATTGTATTTTTTGCCAATGTATTTGTTAAGTCAAAAAGCTGGTTTAATTTTTTTGTTTAGAATCATTAACGGATGCTATAATTTTCCCCTTTTAGACTATATTAGTATTAACGAGAGGCATGAATGCTTAACTTTTTATATTTCTAAATGTAGATGTGATGCTTTTTTACACTCTTTTTTTAATCGTGTTATTAGGCAATGGAATGCGCTTCCTTTTAACATAAGATGTTCTATGACAATTTATACTTTTAAAAATGACCTTGATTGTTATCTCAAACAAAAGCGATACCAAGTTTAAAAATTGTTCTTTTTGTTTTAATTTATTCTAATTTAATTTTTGTATGTCTTGGCAACCAGTGCGATAATGGGACTTGTCCTTAATCTGGTTGCCTTCAGTGGAATTTATTTTTTTTACTGAAAAATAAACATTATTATTAATAAAGATGACTTGTCCAATGTTATAGAGGTAGCGAAATATATTGATAAAGTTATTTCTTGCGCTGGTAAATTGAACGATGATAATGGGGATTTGTTAACGTCATTGCAAATGCATAAACACACGACAACGTGTAGGAAGAAGGTTAATACTAGTTCAGTTTGTCGTTTTGGAATTCCATATCCTCCCATGCCTAGAACTATTATTTATGATCCGGGTAGTCATGACGATGAACTTAAGTGTAAGAACAATTCCATTAAATTGCGTGAGCTTTTTCAATAATAAGAAAAAGAATTATGGGTAGATAGTTTTGAGGAGTTGTTGGAAAAATTGCGATTAACTGAAGATGAATATTAAAGCCATTACGTATGACCTTAAAAGGAAAGTGGTTTTATTGAAAAGACACCAGAGAGTATATACTGCCGTATACGCCAGTAAATATACGCCAGTTCGCTGACGTATATTCACTGGCGTATACGGCAGTGGGTGTGGCGGATGGGAGGGGGGTTCATTACTCCCACTCTTTTTATTCTTCTCTCTAGGCGGTGGCAGTCTGCAGGCAGGGGAGGGGCACATTGCTATGGGGGGGGGTGAAATTGATAACGTCACGTATCACGTGATGGTGTTGGCGGGAATTTTGAACTTATTTTATAGTGTATTTGTAGGGCGTCACGTAATTTATTGGTGTTGAAGGCGCACAGTGTCCATAGTGGTATTATTTCGGTGTATTTTTAGGATATTGTGTCTATTTAAGATATAATTTACGGGTAATTCTATAGTTTCATTAGGCCCTTGCTACACCCAACCTTCCCGTAATGTTATTCTTTGTTTGATTTTGAGGTCTCTCCATGTATGCTTATGTTATACCAAACAACCAGTTTTAATTGAGATAAGGTTTACTTAGTTTATTGAAAATTAAGCTACGACGCGCTTCTAGGTGTACTCCCTTTGTGTTTTGGTTGTCAAGTTACAGGGTTAAAACAATAATACAATTTAATATCATTAAAGGGGAATTACGACATTTTTTACTCTAATCGGTAGCCGATAATTAGTTAAAATGAACAAATATTACTAAAAAAACTCAGAACCTAAGAATTACACTAGTTTTGATACTATTAGGGAGAATAAGTACGATACTAAGTGACTAAAATACAAAAGCTTATGGTACTGTAGATCCTGAAAAATATAGGTTTAGGCTATTGTAAGCTTATTCTATGGTAGATCGTGGTAGGTTTATGCTAGGCTTATTCTATGGTAGATCGTGAAAGATATGCTTATGCTAGGTTATTCCATGGTAGATTTTGGGTAGGTTTATGTTATATTAGATCTTGAAAGATAGGTTTATGCTAGGTTTATTCTTAGTAAATGCTGAAAAATATCGTCTTATGCTGGGTTATTCTATGGTAGATCCTGAAAAAGATAGGCTTATGCTAAGTTATTCTATGTTAGATCCTGAATGATTGATCTATGCTAGGTTATTCTACGGTAGGTCCTGAAACACAGGTTTATGCTAGGTTATTTTAGTTTTATAGGCGGAAGAATCAGAGGTTGTATTAGGTTTAGAACATTGAACACTACTGAAATACGCATGAATACTGATTAAAATACTAGCATTTATGTAATACCATCTAAAAAAACACCAATTTTACCATGCACCAGTGGCTTATTAGAAATTAATACCGATTTTTTATACGTATATTACTAAAATACACATGAATATTGATTAAAATACTCGCACTTATATAACACTACTTAAAAAACAACAATTTTACCATGCACAAGTGGCTTATTAGAAACTAATACTGAACTTAATACAGATAATACTAAACTACAAGGTGTTTATATAAAATACATGCAAAAGTTATAGCTGACTTCTACTAAAATATACATGAATATTGATTAAAATACTGGCATTTACTTAAAACTACCTAAAAAACACCAATTTTACCCTGCACAAGTGGCTTATTAGAAACTGATACTGAGTTTCATACGAATAATACTAAACTACAAGGGATTTATATAAAATACATGCAAAAGTTATAGCTGAATACTGCTTAAAATACACATAAATATTGATTAAAATACTAGCATTTATATAACACCACCTAAAAAAATCACGGTGGGCCGTGTCTGAGGGGTGGGTGTTGTGTAGCGGAGGAGATACGTGATTTCTTACTAACCTTTTCACCAACCTTTTAGTCCAGAATTCGGAATTGAAATTACTCCCCAGAGCTTCCAAAATCCTCTTTCACCCAGCCACCAGGTGTAAGTTTTATGACATTAAGGGGGAGGAGGTGGGGTCGAACTTGGTTCATAACAAAAGAATTTATCCCAATCTTTTTTACTTGTACGTAAACACGTTCAGACGTGTCTTAATGGGTTTGGGGGCATGGTCGAACCAGTTGTATTGTTATCATTAGAATTTATTTTGTCCTTTCTTTAATTGGGAACACCCATCAGGTTTTATGACATTACAAGGGGGGGGCAAGGGTGAACCTTTATCCCCATCTGTTTTATTATTTATAAGTTAACACGTTCAGACGTATCTTAAGGGCTTTGGGGTGGTGGTCGTACCATTTGTATTGAATCAATGGAATTTATATTTGGAGTGATTTATAACTCACACAAATGTGTTATGTCCAAGTTAATGTCATTGAGCGGGGCGGTGACACATCCTACAATGGAGTTCAAACATTTAATTGATTCCAGGTGGTTGCCCTGAGGGCATTAAACGGACAAGTCTCAACAAGTTTAAGATGTTTCCGTTGCGTTAACAGAAAGGCAATAGATCATTAAATCGAAACATTGACTAGGCCTATACTATATTTATCAAAATTATCGGCAACGTAATCAAAAATCTGTGGAAAACGTAAAACGGTAATGAAAGAAGCATCATTCACAAGTCATTTCGTGTTAGAAGTAAAAAACAATCGAAACGTTTTTGATCATTTGTGTTACTTTTTATCGAAACAAAATTGATCATTTGAATTTCCTAAAATCCCATAGGAATACATGGGGAAATGAATAATCCACCAAAACGAAAACAGTCATGTACATTGCATTTTAGCAACACGAAACGAGTCATTTGAAAAAACATTTCAATAGTTAAAAACGTTTTGATAAATTTTAGCTAAATTTATCAAAAACACTTTTGATTTAGCAAAATTCCACCAATTTTCTTCTATTTAAATAAAAATGTATTACCTCTTGAACCCCCCCCCTTCTTAGCAGAAACTAGTATAACAATCTTTTACTATAACAAAGACTAAGTTAATTAAGTATTTCTAGGGAAACGTCAATCAATTCGAGCACGAGTATTAAAATACCCAAAGTATATGTTTACAATGTCGAATTATCTACATAGTTTCACACTAGAATATCACTGCTATTTACACTGTTCTAGGGAAAAACACAGATTTTAACTAACACCTTTAGAAAAAACATACATCCTATTTACTAAAACAGATTATAGCACCAGCGAAAAGTTCAAAGTACAACACAGAGTGTCATTTAGCTAATGTCAGTGCATGAATCGTGGATTTCTAGCAAATAGAAGGAAAAATTATACGCAACATTTTTCTATAAAAATGCTTATTTGGGTTTCCTAAATTCCCCAAAGAATTGCATACAAAGTTTGAAAAAGTACTGACTTCAGTTAATCCAACTCACTTTGTTTCTTTAGTTGCCTTAAAATGACGAAACGAGTCATTTGAAAAAGAGTTCACATGACTAAAAATGTAGCGATGATTTTCGCAATATATTTATCAAAATGATTCGATGAAAAATATATTTTCATTAATTTCAGAATCATTAATTTCAATACATAACGCGATGGTGTTGCAGACTTAAGGAATTTAATTTTCTATACCTCAAAACTAACTTTACTCTTATCGTTGCAATTTATTTATTTATTTATTTAAGAAGGCTCGAGGATTGTCTACCATTGGGTCGAATCCCATTGGATCGAATGTCTCGTTCGACCGAATCCCATTAGACCGAATACCGCAATTTGGGCGGTTTTCCAATCATGAATTTTCCTTTCAATCCTATTTTTCTATTGATTTTCCTATTAAACTTCTTGTTATTGCAGCAAATACTAAACCTAACGTAACCTAATATAACAGTAATGTTTTGGAAAAGGCATATTATTGGAGAAGTCAATGAAGCTAAATTTCAATATTTTGGAAAAGGCGTAACATTGTTAAATGATTTATAAATTATTACCAACCTAATTTAACCAAACCTAACCTAACATAAAAGTAATGTTTTGGAAAAGGCATATTATTTGAGAAGTCAATGAAGCTAAACATCAATATTTTGGAAAAGGCGTAACATTGTTAAATGATTTATAAAATATTACTAACCTAACCAAACCTAACCAAACCTAACCAAACTTAACCAAACCTAACCAAACCTAACCTAACCTAACCTAACCTAACCTAACCAAACCAAACCTACCAAACCTACCTAACCTAACCTAACCTAACCTAACCTAACCTAACCAAACCTAACCAAACCTAACCTAACCTAACCTAACCAAACCTAACCTAACCAAACCTAACCTAACCTAACCAAACCTAACCTAACCTAACCAAACCTAAAAATAAATTGATTTTCTTATTAAACTTCTTGATACTGCAGCAAATAATATGTGTTCACCAATAACATTCTTCAATAAATTTCAGAAAATAACTTCCATTTTCGGAAATTGTCTATCCCTAACCTAACCATACCTAACGTAATCTAACCTTACCATTAAGAGATCTCCCTCCCAAGTACTGACGGCGCTCGATGCTGCTTAACTTCTTCGATCATCCAAATCACTTTATCCATTGCGCTACTGGAGGCCGGCATCTCAAGGAAAACGCTATGATTTTATATGTGTAAACCCATCCCATTCAGTCGAAAGCTCTTCCATATAAATATTCCCATTCAGTAGAAAATCGCTCTTTGGGCTATAAATTGTTTTAAATTTGGCTACAATTTTAGAAATCTGAATTCGATCCAACGGGATTCTATCCAATAGGATATTACCGGCTCGAGGGATAGGGTAGTGAAGCCTGCAGGGCTTGGGTACGACCCCCCTCCATGGCACAAGAGTCTAGATACAGTACGAGAGTATATACAAACGGAGGAATAGTACAAACCGAAACGTACAAACGGACTAACAAAAGAGAGAAATCTTACGAAATGGTTAAGTTTAAACATTCAGTTACGTCATTAAAATTGTTCCTTACTAGTAAATTTGAATATCATGAAAAATACGGGTTTTTACACCAATAGTTACAAAATTTGACGACTGCTTTGATTAAATTTAATATGATAACACTAGTATTAGTGGTTAGGGTCGCTCATTCTTGAGATGTTCAGACTTTAGGGTGGTGCTTCCCTCGATTGTTGTCTGATGCTCATAGCTTTTTTTAGATACATTGGAATTTATTGTCCTTTTTTTAATTGGACCACCTACCTGGTTTTATGACATTAAAAGGGGGGAGGGGGAAGAGGTCGAACTCGATCCATAACAAAAGGATTTATCCCCATCAGGTTTTTATTTATACGTAACCTCGTTCAGACGTGATGGCTTTTAGGGGCATGGTCGAACCATTTGTATTGTTTTGAATGGAATTTATTTTTTGATTTATTGTTTTGTTAGTTGGTGACTCTTCCTACCACGAAACATTTAATTCAAGGGGTTTGCCCCGCAGTCATTATCCTGACAAGTTTAAAAGGCCTTTTTGGTGCGTTAACCGAAACCATGAAAATATATGATTATTTTTCCAGAACTATAGGAGACTAATTTCGTTCTTTTTTTAAAGATGCCCGAAATAACGCTCTTTTATCATCTTTAACATAGCAAATAATGTAACAAAGCTATTCTAACTACCCCATTTTACCTTCAATCTGGCAGCTAAATCAAAAACTTTCAGTGCTTACATCTCAAGTAAATGCTGTATCAATCTAGGATTAATCAAAACATTTGTTAAAAAACAGTACCTTTTTTAACCTTTTTATCGCAAACCATACAATATATTGTGATTTTCCCCCTCGATGAAGTCTCTTAAGCCGATCTTAATCGGAAGTTGTGGGTTCAACATTGTTAACAAGTTGGGTAGAGTAAAACATTAATATTATTTCTTGTCAGATCTTTCAGTCTATACAGAACTTTGACGAGATTAAGAATACTTAAAATCAGGCTCAAATCCTTGTTTGTTTCAGTCATTCTCACAAAGCACTAGAATTCTTTACCCAAATCAGACCATATGGCATTGGGTTTAGCTTCCTTTATTTACAAGCCTTTCACAGTCAATTGTGTCCTTTTTCAAAGGTATTACAGTTCTATCACTACACTAGCAAGTAGCGAAAATTATCATTAATCACAAATTAACCCAATCAATCGCATTTCGGTAGTACATACATTTACGCCTTTTGTTATACACATCGGTGGAGAAAGGTCTTTTGTTCTAATCCTGCGAAAGACGCATAATGTTTGGACTTGTTTTGAGAATTTCATTCCGTTGATAAACCTTTTCATAACGAATACGATTTCGATTGGCATTGTCTCTTCTTTAAAAGTTTCGAAATTTGGCCTCTTAAGGAATTAAATATGTTATATGTAAGTGTCTAGTTGCTAGCTGGTTGATGAAATATTTTATTACCTATTCCGTAAACACGTTCAGGCAAGAGCTTTAGGAGGTGGTTGACCAGTGCTATTTCATTGTTTTCATTGGAATCTATTTTGTGATTCATTGCTTTTTTTTAATTGTGTAGGCTGACGTCTCTCCTACACATTCACAGTGTGATTCATGACCGTGAGAAACTATCTTTTCATAGGTTAGCATTTTTTTTTGAAAAGTGTACAATGGTTTTTATGACCTATTAAGGAAATTCGGAACCATATTATTTAGCAGACATGAAGATATCAATGGATATTTTCACAATTGAGAATCTCTAGAAACGCTTTACGCACCCTGTTTTTTATTTATTACAAGTATTGTCCCTTATTTGCGGTGTTTATACCAAAAATCAATTTATAGGCCACTCTTTTCTTGACAATTTATTTGACATAAAGCAAATCCAACGTTCTTTTGTTATAAAATCGGTAAACTATTAACAGGCGTGTGTCCGAAAATGCATAAAGAGAAAAACATCTGATGACTGATAAGCAATAAATCAAGATATTGTTAAACGATTGAATAACGTGGGCGTGTCTATTAAGAAATTTAGTTAGCTTAAGGTGGCATTTTTTTTGAAAAATGTACAATGGTTTTTATGACCTGTTAGAGAAATTCGGAACGTTATTATTTATCAGACTTGAAGACAACAAAGGATATTGTCACAATTGAGACTCACTAGAAAGTTTTTACACACCATGTTTTTCATTTATTACCCCAATAAAATTGTCCCTTATTTGCGGTGTTTATACCAAAATTCTATTTATAGTCCGCTCTTCTGTTGACAATTTATTTGACATAAAGCAAAGCCAGCGCTATTTTGTTATAAAATGGGTAAACTATTAACAGGCCTGGCTCCGAAAATGCATTGTGTGAAAACATCTGGTGACTGATAGGATCAGGTAATAAAGGCTATTGTTAAATTATTGAGGAATGTAGGCGTGTCTATAAAGAAATTTAGTATAAAAGCGGCTTAGGAAATGATCAAAATACGCAGTCGATCTTCAAACTTCGAAAGATAAACATGGATCCTGAAACTCTCCGTACAACATTGAACGAACTGACTATAAATAGACCAGAGGACTGTAATACCATAGAAGAATTGGAAAACCTAAGGGATATAATTCCGAGTCCCTTAAGAACTGAATATGTAGATCGCCTAGCGAAACGACAAGAAGAAATTGAGCTGGGTATACACGAAGAAGCTCAAATCGCCGACTTCAACAGCTCGCAATATGACAAAGAGATAGCCGCATTTTTAGAAAAGCCCATGCAGACCATACGGAAAAGATCAAGGACCACCCGCAGAGGAGATACTATTGAACGATACCTTGGAGAGGGAGAACGGTTCTGAAGAGACGCTTTCTGACGATGATATCGACGTACAATGGGGAGGAGGAGAAACGGACCAACCCGCACCTATTGACAACGTACCTTCTTGCGAGATAATAGGGCAAAGTGAGAGATTTTACAAACATTTTAACATGTATGGCCGAGAGGTAGTACTTAGAGTTACTGACGATCCCGTCGCTAGTGTATGTACCGTAACCAAATGCATCCTTAGTAAGTATAGACCTACAGACTACGTCCAAATTACTTTAAAGAGTGCGGCGAATATTTGTAGGTCTGAACTAGAATTATCCTTTAGAAGAGCTGATCGAGTAGACCCCAATATTCTTTTTGACCAGCTTAGTGTTATGCTCTATGATGACGAAATGGAAGCATTTTTCCTAGGTCCTGTTAAAATTATTTTTAGCATTGTAAGAATACCGGAGGGTAAAGGGCGCCCTGTAGCACGAGGGATTAAACCTTTCAATCTATTCTGTAAAGATAGACGAGGTATTGTACGTATAGTCAATTCTGACAACCTGTGTTTAGCTCAAGCGTTATGTGTAGCTATGACTCATAGAGCTTACGCCGACGATACAACGGGTGACAAGACTCTAAAAACGCGATATGTAACTATATCTAAAATAGATCCAAAGGGCACACTACAAAGAAATGAGGCTTTAGATTTATGTTATAAGGCCGATGTAAAAGTTAGTGAGTGTGGGACTGCCGAATCGTTTGAAAGGTTCAAATCTTATTTAAATCAATATTCGATTTTCGTCTACAAATTCGAAAATAGCGTCCCTGTTTTGATTTTAGGCGAAAATGATCCATATGATACTAGGCCCCGCCTCTTTTTATTGAATGAAAATAACCATTATAACGTTATTACAAAATTAAGGCCACTTTTTAGCCACGACCGATTCTGCGAAAAATGTCTCGTACCCTATTGGCGAATACAGTCCCATAAATGTAATGACTTTTGTTTTAGTTGCATGAGACCCACTATCTGCCAAGGTTCCCAGATAGCTTGTGAGTCTTGCTTACGGAAATTCTTAGGCGATGATTGCTATCAAAGCCACTTAGCATCTTCCAGCAGTAAAAAGTCCCTATGTGAGCGCCTTTTTCACTGTAAAGACTGTTTAAAAATTATTGATTTTTCCCGAAGAACTGAGATGCATACGTGTGATGAGATTTATTGCCAGGTCTGTAAGAAATATCAGCCCAGCAATCACTTATGTTATATCCAGGTTATCAAAGCCAAACCTCTGGAAGTGCCATCCGTTAAAAAGCCTAGACCTAATCAGCCAAATCTTATGTACATTTTCTTTGACGTAGAATGCGTGCAAACGAAGGTGTGTCTGGAAAAGTTAGGAGCCTATGAACACCAGGCTATCCTATTAGTCAGCATAACCGTGTGTGAGCATTGTATAGATGAAACATCCCTAAATTTTAACTGTAATATGTGTAGTCAGTTTGGTAAGCGTAAGCAACAATTTTCAGGCGGTAATCCTATAGCTTTATTTTTAGATTATTTAATGCAGTTGCATGCCGTTAAGAACGTCATCATACTGTCTCACTATGGCAGTAATTATGATAATCAGTTACTAATTCGAGAAATCATAAATAGAGATGAAAAATTCGTTCCATCTTTGAAAATTAACGGAACTCGAATTTTAGAAATGAAATTGTTTAACTTGCTATTTCTTGATTCCTATAATTTCATCCCTGTAGCTTTAGCAAAGTTTCCCTCTACTTTTGGTATACCCGACGTAGCCAAAGGGTATTTTCCACATTTTTTATTCAATGTTGTAGAACATAATTTTGAAGTAAATAGACAGAATGAAACCAACTATGTTATAGAAACTAATCTCCCCCCTATCGAAGCTTATGGTTGTCAATATTTTACAAGGAAAAATTTAGATATCTTCTTAAAATGGCATAGCTCCGAGGATAGTAAAGGTCACGGTTTCGACTTCCTGAGTGAACTCAATTATTATTGTGAGAACGATACGGTTTTACTATTCCTAGGATGTTTAACTTTCCGTACGCTACTCATTAAAGTAACTGGCGTAGATCCATTTAATTGCGGCGCAATTACTCTTCCTGGCGTGTGCTCTTATGTGTTTCGCCGAAATTATCTTGAACCTGATACTATAGGCATCATACCCGCTAATTATTATAGACTTAGCGAAAATCAGTCGATAGGGGCTATAGAATGGTTAGAGTGGACCGCCAACAAAAGAAATATATCTATCCAATCCTCCTTTAGAGGGAAAGAAACCAGAATCAAAAAACTTAAAGTAGACGGATTTTGTGAAATCAACAAGGAAATATTCGAGTATTGGGGGTGTTTCTATCATGGGTGTAAAATACACTTTCCTTTAAACAGAAACAAGGCTTTGCATGGAGACCCTGCGCAAACCTTGAATTCCAGATATTTTAGAAGCATGATCATGTTAGCCAAATGAGAATCTCTCAATTATACAGTAAATGTCAAATGGGAGTGCGCATGGCAGAAGGAAAAAGTAAATAAACCCGAAATAATAGAGTTTTTAAGCCATAATGATATTATGCCTAAAATAGTAAAAAGATTAGACCCTCGTGATGCATTCTTCGGGGGGGAGATGTTGCGCAACAAAACTATACCATAAAACAACAGGATCGGAGCGAATTCACTACGTGGATTTCACAAGTCTATACCCATTCATTAATAAAACCACCAAGATACCTATAGGACATCCTGAAATCATATTAGACGATTTTACTGACATATTTTCGTTTAATGGTCTTCTTAAATGCGACTTATTACCGGCCCAAAACCTCATTCACCCAGTTTTGCCTGTTCGTATTAACGGAAAACTAACGTTTCCGTTATGTTACACATGTTGTAAAACCCAGTTTCAAGGCGACTGCGAACATACTCCTGAACAAAGAGAATTGCGAGGTACATGGGTAGTCGACGAGTTACGTCATGCAGTAGAGAATGGTTACACAATCACACGAATGTACGAGGCTTGGTCATACAAAGTGACACAGTACGATTCCGAAACAAACCAGGGAGGACTGTTTAAAGATTATGTTAATACCTTTTTAGAGTATAAAACCCTAGCTAGCGGCTTTCCAGCAGATTGCCAAACTCAAGAAGATAAGGAGAACTATGTCAAAAGCTTCAAAGACGAAGAGGGTGTAGAACTGGATATCACTAAAGTAGAGAAAAACGAAGGTCTCAGATGCCTTAGCAAACTTATGCTCAACACTTTTTGGGGTAAATTTGGCCAAAAAACAAGACACATCTCTACAGAACTAATCAAAGATGCCAACAAATTGTACGCACTAATATTAAATCCAGACTTGGAGGTTAAAAGTTTACTAACAATTAAGGAAAACACAGTACTTGTAAAATACGAACACATTCTAGAAAACGAGATTGTGCACAAACACACAAACGTAGTTATCGCTTGTTACACAACAGCTATGGCCCGATTACATTTACTAAAACATCTTGAAAAGGTCGGTGACCTTTGCTTTTATTATGACACTGACAGTTTAGTGTACCTTTCACCAGACGGCGCTCATTTGCTACCCACAGGCGATTATTTGGGGCAACTAAAAAATGAATTAGAACCTTATGGGCAAGACGCTTATATTTGTGAATGGGGGAGTGCTGGACCAAAGAACTATTCTATGGACATTCTAGACCCTAAAACCGGCGCTAAAACTAACATTATCAAAGTTAAAGGATTTTATTTAAACGCCTCTACAGAAAATTATATAAATTTCGAAACAATGAAGAAACTACTGGGAGTAAACAATGAAGGTGAACCTCTAATGAACTCGGTTCAAGTCCCTATTGGCCCACAAATCAGACGTCTACAAGATCACACTCTGATCACGATCAACCAGACCAAAACATATCAGGTCGTAGTGGATAAAGTTCGAATAATATCTGATTATAAAACTACCCCCTACGGTTATATTAAATAGAATCTTTGACATTTTCCACATAAGTTACTTGTATATATTTTAGATACCCAGTATCAGTATTTTAATTAGTATTTCAAGTATTATTTATAGTAATATTAACGTATTTCAACTATCAACATGTAACAATATTTAAACGAATACGCAGCGTTTTTGGTAATATTTTTGCATTTAATAAGCTGTTTTTAATTAATATATATTAGCACTTCGGTATAAAAATTAGCATTGAATTTATACTGTTTTGTATAAGTGTAATTTTTATTTTTTGATGATAATTATAGTAACGTTTTTTAGTAATATTTCGATATTTTTATTCGTAATCGTATATCAATATTTTAGCGTGTATAGAAAAATATATTTTTTCGTCTATCCTGTGAACATTTTAGTTTAATAATTAGCCTAATATTTGTACTAAAATCGTATAATAACCATTGTAGCTTTTAAATCATACTAAAAGTAGTATTGCTATATTTTCTATGAAGGTACACGGGTATATATGTACTTAATAATCTCGCATGCAGTAATATTGCTATACTTTCGATGATGGCATATGCTTATGCAACTATACGTGATTCATCATCCTGTAGTACGATTTTTTTTGAAGTAGTATTAATTTTGCATTTTAGTGAATTTCTTTGATATCAAAACCATTGTAATTCGTATATTCTAATGATGTTTTTTAGTAACGATTGGGCGTTTTAACTGTATATCAATATTTTAGCGCGTAGTAAAAATATATATTTTTCAGTCAATCCTATGACGATTTTTAATTTAATAACTAGTATTGTGCTTATTTACCATGTAGTCTATGCAACCAGTATTTTCTGATGTTTTTTAGTAATATTTCGCATTTTAACTCAAGTAATTGTACTTATTCTCCAAATTCGTATTAAAAGTAATGTGAATCATATTTTATTTCTGATGTTTTAGCAGTACTGCTTCATTTTAACTTCTAATCAACTACCCAACTGTGCAAAAACTGCCGTAATACCACGTTTATGATACTAAAGTGTACTATTGTTTTAACGTAGTAACCTGATAACCAATACACAAAATAGGAGAACACATAGAACCGCATCATAATGTTAGTTGAACCTTTTTTCAATGTAAACCATATCTCACTTAAAACTGGTTCTTTAACATAAGCATACATGGAGAGACCTTAAAATCATACAGAGAATAGCATTACAGGATGGTGTAGAAAGGGTCTATTGAACCGATGGAATTACCAATAAAGCATATCCTAAATGTACACAATATCCTAAAGATACACCCAAATAATAACAATACAAAACATGAGTACAGCTAGAACATCACCATAGTTTAGTTTGTACCTTTTGCAATGTAAACCTTATATCACTTAAATCTAGTTCTTTAGTATGACATAAGCATACATGGAGATACCTTAAAATCGTACAACATTACGAGAAGCGTGCGTGTAGAAAGGGCCTATTGAACCTATAGAATTACCAATAAATCATCCACTAAATGTTTACAATATCCTAAAGATATACCAAAATAATACCACTATGGACATTGAATGTCGTCACCATCGACAAGTCATGTAGCGTCATATCAATAAACGAAAAAATCCCCTATAAATTCAAATTTCCCGCCAACAACATCACGTGATACGTGACGTCAATCCCCCCCTTTGCAGTTTCCCATCCCCTCTGGCGCACCACCTCCTAGAGAGAAGAACGAAAAGGGGGGGGAAATGAGCCCCTCCTCCCAGCTACACTAAGTACAACCGTATACGGACAATCTTGTCCGTATACGGGTGTCTATATTCTCTCTCGTAGAAGATTAACTGGCTCTCAAGGATTTTATTACTTAACCATAGTTACAAACAGTGATCTAAAACAAAGGAAAATGACAAGAAATACCCTCGCAAATAAGCTAATTATCAAATACCAGAATTCAAGGGGTTTAAGAACTAAACTAGACTTACTTTTTTCGGGGCTCTTGACCACTGAGGCGAACAAAGTGTGCATGACGGAAACATGGCTATCAATACAGCACTTTAATGCCGACTTTATTCCCAAAGATTACTCATGTTTCAGGGCAGATAGGCCTCAGAATTCAGTATATACTAGAGGTGGTGTCACATTAATTGTTATAAAGAGACGCAACGATCTGGAGCTAACGCCTGAATGCGTTTGGGTGGAATTAACATTAAACAACGGTACCTCACTACTCATTGGCAACCACTACTTCCCTCCCAATAGTCCCCTAGACACAATGCATACTTATTTTGCAGAAGTCACTACAAAATTTAAACTACTAAACAAAGAGTTTTTAGTACTAGGCGACTTTAATCTACCTGGAGTAAACTGGGACCTCGTAAGCAGTGATGGCTGCACCCCATCGAGAAAACTGATTGAATCTGCAGTTATCGACTTCGCCAATGATTTAGGTCTCGCCCAATTGAATACCTACGCTAGTCCTAAGGGCAACATCCTCGATCTTGCCCTTACAAGTAATAACTTAGTAACCGAAGACTATACTCCCCTTACCCTAATCGATAGTTTTCATCCAACCTTATTAATAACTCTGCTTATTAAATCTAGAACGATACAACCCTCCCTGATTAGAAACACGCAGTCCTATACGCAATACAATTACAAGAAAGGTAATTATCAGGATCTTTACACTCAATTACGGGAGACGAATTGGTCTTACTTTGACTCCATCAAAAATGTAAATATTGCCGTAGATTATCTCGGAGCGATTATCATAAAATGCATGGACTCAAATATTCCCACTATTAAACCTATTTGCACAAAAAGGTCTCAGAAATATCCCGCGTGGTTCTCTCCTGAATTAAGAATCATGACGATGCAGTTCAATTCCGAAGTCTACGTAAACATTACTAGCACGCGATCGTAAATTATACGGTGAAACCATAGTGGAAGACCTATCAAGTAACCCTTCAAAGCTCTGGGATTACACGAGATCTAGACTTATCCCCAAGCAAAATGATATTGTGCTTGATTATAAAAACAACCTTGTTACTAAATTGGCAAATTGTTCAAAAGCAAGTTCATCAAAACCCTCACTTCCAATAATACTGTTTACGATCTTAAAGGCTTTCCCTATTACTACGACGCTAGTTTATGCAACATATCAATTTCTGAAGCCTCTGTTAAAGTCGCTATTAGTAAACTCAAGCCCAAAAAATCGTCAGGGATAGATTTATTCCGTCTTACATTGTAAAAGGCTGTAGCGATGTTTTGGCCCCAGTGCTTACAACAATATTTAACATTTCCATAAAAGTAGGAATATTTCCGCTTGCCTGGAAAACGGCAATAGTCCTTCCTGTCTACAAGAAGGGTTACAAAGGAGATATTTCATACTATAGACCAATCTCTCTGATTCTCTCCAATTGCATGTGATCAGGTACTTTATCAATATCCACAGAAAACGGAGATGAAAAGCTTTCCATAAGATTCTTACTTTGCTTGAAATCTTGGAATCTAGCATCGAATTCCGTTCTCAAGGTTGAAATTAGTTTTGAATATTTCTGAGGGCTTGAAACTTTGCATTTTGATAAGGATGGAAAATGAGAAAAATTTTTGGATTTAATCTGCCCCTCCCACAATCTGAGCTTTACTTCAAACGCTGTGATATGATCGAACAAGTGGTTTATTAACTGATTATTTCCTTGCGATCGCGTATTAAGCTCGTTGAAATGAGCAGCGATATCAACTAAAAACCCAAAGTTGCACATCCATTTTTCATTTTGAAATTCAACTACTGGCTCTCCTTTCTCATTCATAAAAGCTTCAATTTCGTTTTTAAGTTCGAAAGCGCGTTTCAACATATTCCCTCTGCTAAGCCAACTTATCTCTGAGTAATAAATAACATCTTCATTATCACATTGATTTTCTTGAATAAATTCGCGGAATTGGCTATGATTTTTAGCATGAGATCTAATGTAGTTAACAGTCTTGAGTAGAACTTTCATAACGTTGTCCAGTTCCAGTGTTTTTGCACAAACATTTTCCTGGTGAATTATGCTGTGGTACGTTAAAATATTCAGGTTTCCGAACTCAATTGCCTTGTTGGTTATAAGTATGACGAGGCCTTTTTTCTTTCATACCATAGCTGGTGCGCCATCTGTGGTAACTCCTGACATATTATTGAAGTTTAATGATTGTCGATTCAAAGTGATTTCAACCACATTCAAGAGATCCTCGGCTTTCGTGGTTCCTTTGAGTGGAAATAGTGGCGCAAGTTCTTCGGTTCTATCGAAATTGTCATCAATACCTCGTACAAAAATTGATACTTGTGCTGTGTCCGTTATATCGGTACATTCGTCCAACGCAATACAATAAAAAAGTAACTTCTTAGCTTTCGATTTTAGTTTCTCTTCAATTGACAAGGCCAAATGCTCAACACGCCTGGTAATGGTCCGTCGAGAAAGACTTATTTTACTAAAGATATTTTTCTTCTCTGGGCACATTATATCAGCTGCAGTTACAAGACACTCTTTAACAATATCACCATCTTGATAGACTTGTATTTCACTTATTTTGAAGCTCGCTTTCACAGACTCTGATTTGGATCGATTGAAGAAGTTTTGATCATTTTTAAGTTTGGTTTTTAAATCTGTTACTTTATCAGTACGAGATTCTCCCTTAATATTTCCAATGTTCTCAGCATGCTTTGATTCGTAATGTCGCTTAAGATTGTACTCCTTCAGTGTTGAAACTCTTTCTTTGCAAATTAAGCAAACTGGTTTATCTTTAACCAAAATAAAATAAAACTGTTCAGTCCATTTCTCTTGAAAAGTACCATTACCTCCTCCTGTCTTCCTTTTCCGGAATGAAGAAGCCAATTTCAATAACCGCGAATTCCATCGAGCAACGACTATTATTTCGCGTACGGCAACGGTACCAGACTTGTAAATAGGGGGTACTAGGGAGCCGTGACAACCAAGAAAATTCACAGGACACCCTGAAAAAATATTTTATGGGGGGGGTAGCACTCGGGTACCCTGAAAAATCCGGGGCGATGATAACTCTACCCCATAACGATAACTCAAAAAAATAAAATGAAGAATATTTCCCCACAAAAGTGTGGCCGGAATGCATTCTTCCCTCCCTCAAATTTTGTTTATTTACCTTTGTCCACTAGGGAGCCCCGGGTACCCAAGAAAATTGGGCTTTGGGGGGTCGGGGCTCCCGATCAAATTTTCACTATTTACAAGTCTGATACCAAATTACCAACGGAGACAATTAGCATACAGAAAAGCAGACGACGCAAGGCGAATGAGAAATGAAAAGAGCCAGAAATAAGCTACTGGTCTTTTGTAAAAGCAAGAACTTGACAAAATGTGCCATTCATTCGAAAATCGTGATAAAAATTATAAAAAGGGGAGCGCAGGCCACAAAACGTTCAATTGCATATTAAGTTGGCGGACCGGAATTTAAAACTCAGCGGGCCGCGTGTGGGTCATCCCTGTTGTAGACAATCTCTATGTCCCTAATCATGGTTCGACGACTTGGAATGTCATCATCTGGAGCAGCAGTCTCCATCATACCTCGGAAACCTTCACCATCCACGCTGCTAAACGGTAGGCCATCTCTGGCTATCATCAAAATTACTTTAGTATGCATTTTTTGGTCACCCATTATGATTAATTCTGTCCAATAAGAGGCGATAGAACGAATATTGTCGAATAGGACTGAGGTAAGGTCTCGAGAAGTGTTAGAAGCCCGGTAAATATAACCAAGGGTGATCCAAGTTTTGGACGAGGGCGACATGATCTCAAGCTCCAGTGGCTCTTCAAATTGGTCAGGTAGGGGGAGTTCATGGAAGAGCAGCGAACTTTTAACACAAACGATAATTCCGCCATCTGGGCGGCCGGGTCGATCTTTTCGAATAAATGAGCAATTTGGGAGGTTAAAAACCGCATCATCAAGTTTACCCGAGGACCAGGTTTCGCAAATACATATACAGTCCGTGTCACGCACAGACACAAGGGAAAAGAGTTCGTCACGTTTACCTTAAAGACCCAGAGAGTTTAACGATAAAATTGTTAGACTAGAGTCGCATGAGGTTGAGGAGGCGGGCGAGACAGAGGAGGATATACGTAGTTTGACACAATTTTAGGTAGCACCGACAATGCGGGACAGTATGGATCAGGATCATGGTTAACAGGGTTGAGAGAAACTGACTGACGGGTGGTAGGCGTTGAGACGAATAGAGAGGCCTCAGGATCGTTCGTAGAGTAATGCACCAGTTTACCCTGACGGATACAGATGTCTGCCTGACCTTGGGTCCTTCGATCATTGAGTTCGGCCACAAGGGACCGGTGAACCTCACGTTGCTCGGGATTACGATCATGAGACGCGGGGAATTCAAAGTTATCATACCGACGCCATTCACGAATGGTTTGAACAAAATTTTGGCGGTGACCGACAGAACTAAAAGAAAATCGTAGAGGGCGGGCATTTCCATTGGAGTAAGGTCCATTACGAAGTACTCTTATAGCATTACACTCAGGTTTGCTAAAGAACATTTCCTGCAAGATATTATTGGCAAATATTAAGTCCTCTCTGGAATCGTTGCGATGAGGTACTTGGTAAAGAAAGGCGTTGAATTTGCGCGAGTGAGAAGAGGGTTTCTCATGATGGCCAACAATAATCTTGCGGTGCGGTTGTAAAGTGCAATTTGGCCATGGGGTAGCAGTTGAGGGATGAGAAACTGTGACTGGAACTACAGTAAGTTGAAGTTGTGACTTAGTGCTTCCTGAGGGAGGATTGTTGGCAGTAGCGGTACTGTCGTTTAAGACTAGTTGCTTTAGCAGTGGTGACTTTGGACCAGGATCACTGGTATTTTCCACGATGAAGGCTTTTGGCCGAGTGGTAGGAGAGGAGTTAGGAACGGACGAGGCAGAAGATGACTGCTCTCCCAGGGTAGATAGAGTCAGCAAGTATAATGTTACAAGCACGGTTATGGATTACATCGGCTCTTAAGGCAGAGACCTTTAACGAGTTACCGTTAATATCCCCATGTAAAGTGGTAATTTGCGATTTGCAGTTAGCAATATCTTCCGACAGGGACGCAATCAGAGAAGGAATATCAGGGATATGGGGAGCATTCTGCTGAGAAACGAGTGTAGGCTCCGGCGTAGAGATATTTTGGTTAATATGTGGCAAATACAAACCTTGAATTCGACCAGCGAGAGTGGAAAACTACGCGGAGCTGTGAGAGTTCTTCAGGTAGCGATGACAACTGTACTTAAATTGATGAGTAGTCCTCGACTAGTTAAGCCACTGATCTAAGAACAAGGGGACCTCTGGACGTACGGTGGGCACAGAAATATTAAGTTATCACTGTTAGTGCTAGAGAGATGCGTATATTTCTTCAGGTATGTTTGCACAGGAAATATGACAGCAGTGTAAGCAGATTTCACATGGCATTGCCTTGTGAGACGCTTGAAAAGAAAGAGTACTTTTTATATAGGCGTCTGTTTGTGCACATGTCTACGGTATCTGTTTGTGCACATGTCTACGGTATTTGTTTGTGCACAGGTCTACGGAATATTTTTGTGCACAGGTCTACGGAATATTTTTGTGCACAAGCCTACTGAATCGGTTTGTGCAGAGGGCCAAGGAATCTGTCTTTGCAAAGGCCACTGCATCTGTTTGTGCACAGGTCTAAAGAACATTTTTCTGCAAATGGATACGGGATATTTTTGTGCAAATGGATATGCAGTACTTTTGTGCACTGGTGTACGAGATATTCTTGAGCATATTTTTGAGCATAGGGGTATGGAATGCTTTTGTGCATAGGTCCATGGAATCTTTTTGTGTACAGGTATATAACATCTCTTTTTGCACAAGTTTATGACATCTGTTTGTGCGTAAGTCTATGACATAATTTTGTGCGCAAGTCTATGACATCAGTTTGTGCTCAATTCTAAGGGGATCTGTTTTTGCACAATTCTAAGGGATCTGTTTGTGCACAAGTCTACGGGATCTGTTTGTACACAATTATATGACATGTGTTTTCACAAGTCTATGTTATCTACGAAATATGTTTGTGCACTCAGGGTGACCACAAATAACCTTGTAATAGTTATAGGAAAATAGGAAATTTACAATTGATTTACAGGAAATTATAGGAGACTAGCTGTTACCCGCGGCATCGCTTGAGTGTAGTAAGAACTCTATCAAGTATGGGTACATTTTACTGATTCGACTAATATTTTTGTAGCATCCTAGGAGCGAAGGCACTCGGCGTCGCCCATCAGCTCGTCGGGACATTTTTTATTACTTTACACGCAGACATCCTATAAAGAAAGGTTTTTAAATATCTGGCCGCCATTTAAAATGATGGCAACAAATCGATCCCGAAAGACCAAGACCCGTCTATAGGTTAAAGGAATCCAGTGTACTAAATATTTGTGAAATCGGTTGAAACTCACGGACTTTCTTACAAAGAGAAGATTTGTTACATTTCTGGGCGCCATTTATGAAGATGGCGGCGGATTGGAAAAATCTTTCTTAGTACGCGCCTACTACTTACGAGTAACGTTCCTCCAAATTTTCAGCCTTCTGGGGCCAGCGGTTTGGGCTGGGCGATGATTATCAGTCAGTCTGTCAGTCAGTCAGGACTTTGATTTATATAGATATAAATGTATAATTAAAAAAAACAGGAAAAGACAAGAGAACTACTCTTGAAAAAATAGCAAAATATATGTTGCAAATGCTTTGAAAGTAATAAGACAAGATTTACAAAGGAGCTTTGGTTTAATTATAACCATAATTTCTTAAGATATGTTACATAAATTTGTCACTGGAAACTGAGAGCTTGTCTCGAAGTGACGTAAATGAAACGTCATAGATTCTCGTAAAGCGACGCCTGATGAGGCCCTGTCAAAGGCTTAGTACAGACTAAATAGGAAGATGGAGTAGAGAATCGCGTGTAGTCAATTCTCGCGTCGTTCTCGAACTAGCTCTCATAAGTCTCTAGCATTTCGAAATATAGGAAGTGTCATACTTATGGAACGTAATCTTAGAAACATATGCTATAACTTTAAAACATCACAGACTTCCCTGACAAATATTTTTAGAGGCTTCCATAGCTTTGGTGATATATAACAAAACCAAAAGTGAGAGCGCACAAAATATCTACAATGTCAAAAAAAAGGAAAATATAGGAAAATTATCGAAATTATAGGAACTAATAGGAAGACACCCGAAAATAGGAAAATTATAAAATTTAGGAAATGTGGTCACCAAGCGCAGGTCTATGGAATATGTTTGTGCACAGGTGTATAGATTGTTTTTGTACACAGGTCTACGTAATAATTTTTAGCCTGAGTCTTCGGAATCTATTTGTATTATTGCATCCACTGTGCTTTGCACGTGAAAACGACGGGAAGGCAATTTGAGTTGGACCGGGCGATGAAGCATTCAAGATTAATACTTCTATAATAGTTGGTTAGGGCCTTGTTAGTTCAAACGTGGTAACTAATATACGCGCAACACCACAAGACTTAAATGGAGCGCCTGCTTTTCAGTATACGTTTTAAAATACTAGTTTCTAAACAATTTTAATTCATATTAAGACTGAAGTGACAGATATTAATAATAACTGTCTTTGTACACAAAGACGCGAAAAAGTAAGAGATAAGTGTAGAAAATTAATTGTTTGAAGTAACAGATATTCAAATTTTCATTTTTGAAGACGTGATTATAAAACATCAATTATTTGAAAAAATTTCTTATCTTAGTTTTTTTCACAAAAATTTCAGAGAAACTACCTTGATACTACTGTTTATTTTCGAGAAACATTTGCTTCGAGGAAGTTCAAATACTCGGATATCTGAAAAATAGAGCTAGAAGTATTTATTTTTATATCTCAAAATTGAAAATATTGCGAACCGAAAATTACATTCGCCCTTTGACTGTGATGTAGTTATTAGAGTCAAAATATCTGTAGCTTTGAGCGATATACAACACGTCAATTTTTGAAACCTCGAAAACTTTAAAATTAACGAACACGTTTTGTTAAGTTTTCATGCTTGTTTTTTTGTCTGCTATCAACGATATTCTGTCCATATTATTCTCCTTATGAACCCGAATACTCAAACTAACTCTAAATTTTAAAAAGAAAATAAAATGCATACGTGTTCTATGCACATGTTTGAGGATAAGATATTTTACTTAAGGAAATTTGGTGAAAAAAACTATGATAAGAAATTTTTTCAAATAATTGATGTTTTATAATCACGTCTTCAAAAATGAAAATTTGAATATCTGTTACTTCAAACAGTTAATTTTCTACACTTATCTCTTACTTTTTCGCGTCTTTGTGTACAAAGACAGTTTTTATTAATCGCTTTTGGGGTAAGAGACCCAAAAGTTCAAAGGGCTCTGAAATGACCCTGCTCTATGATCTTTAACATCATCTGAGTTTTCTAACAAATCTACCTCTTCTCCCAGTTGATTTAACCATTCCCCCCACGATTCACCCGTTTCGGCTTCGTAATGCAATGTTACACTATCGGAAAACAAAAATGAGAAACACGATATTATGAAAAGTTTTCGTTTAAAATGTTTGTTTTGTAAATTATTATTTCAACTGTCTGTAGTAGTAGTAAAACAAGGGCAGGCATGGGTTTGGATCATGGAAAATTCTCGAACAATAATTAAAATCATACTACATAGACACTTTTTGATATTTACAGAGTTTAAATAAATGAATAATTCTCTCGACCCACAGTCTATACTCCGGTGCACAATCATACATATTCTGCAAGTGATTCGAAATGTTATCTCGGAATTCATGATTAAATGGTTTTGCTTTTAATCATTGTTTATTATTACCATATTAATCGCTATATTTGCTAATGTTGTATAATTATCAAGAGCCTTCATGATAAGTAAAAATCCAAATTTTACAGTGATCTAGATTCTAGAATTTGAAATAATAGAGTAAAACATTCCGTTTCTACCAACTAAATTGGACTTATTCACCTATTATTATTCATAAAAGTGGACAAGGCTTCACACGGGATTGGGCTTTTTGATATTACGTACAGACCACGTTTCTGACCAATACGATAACTCTTCCAGAATGATGTGGACCTACGAAGTATGCGTGGCTTATTCTGAATTGCTGGCTTCTTTCAGCGCAAAGCGACATAACTTAAAGGGATACTCCGGACTAGAATTATTCCTTCTTTAATCGAAAAAGCTCCTAAAATAACGATAAAATCAATTGAAACCATGTTTCTATCTACAATATTAAAGATGATACGAGCAATTAAGTTTCCATAATGGCTTGTAATGAACACTACGCGTGAGGTTTATCCGCGAAGCACTGAGGACTACCCCCGTTTGAACAAAGCAGTCAGGTGTTACTTGTCGACAATTAGTGGTACTCCGTAGTGCTTTGCGTCGAACTGTGACAAAAAAGCAAACTTTGAACAAGCTCTGAAATCACTAATTAAATCATTTCAATCTTGGCCGTTTTTTTGTGATACATTTTGAATCAAAATTTCCTTTGTTTACGCCGAAATATCGTTTCCGTAGTCACGTAAAATCAACTTAATCCTAAAATTGGGCTGTTCATGTAACAATTTTTGTTCTAAACTTTTGCAGCTGGTCAAATGCAACATAGTTTTCCTTTAATCTAATTAATGTTTATGACGTCAGTATAAATTTCAACCCAAAGAGGTTCAACGTCATTATTGACATTTAAACACAATCGGAGTCAGCGTCAATATATGAGAAAATGAACAGTACTTATAAAGGTAAAGATAACATTATAGAAAATTGATATTAGGCTATCAATGATTTAACAGTTAACACTGTGGATTAATTCGCTAAAATTGTACATAATTTGTGAAGTATATACTTGAAAAAAAAAAACTGCATAACGCTATAAAACTTTAAATATTTAGTCCAGATAGCTAAGCTACGTTTTCAAACAAATATGTTTATAGTGTGTTTTTCTATTAAGAAAAATTATTGCAAAAATTTCATTTTAATGCACAAACCGGAATTGATGACATAATTCCATGTGGGTGACGCAGATCAAAATTCATGCCACGTTAATAATTAAAGTATTTAATTTAGCTTTAATCGTACCTACCAACCGTCGTCTCACTTAGGAATCAGCCTGTTCCGACTTGCACTTAAAAATATCGACGCGACAATATCACGTGACAATGAGAACAACGGCAAAACCGTGTTTGTTTCTTATTTACAGAAGCTCGATCGTGTCCGGAATTGTTCGTTTGGTCATTAAGTCGGTATTGACAATACGGCCATAAGTATATAATTTATTCTATAAGTCACCGAAAAGTGAAAATTACAGATTCTATATAAGACTCTCAAATCCTTAGAACAAATGGTATACAGAGATATATTGGATATCCGCCTGTGTGTAGGCATTAAGGCTGTTGATATCGGGTACAAATATCGATACTTTAAAAAATATCGAAATAGCAAATCGATTCTTGTAGCATGTCGATAAAAATTGCGTTGTTCTGATCTTTAACGTCAGATGGTAAAATAATTTGGGAAAATACAATTTTTTTTTCAAGTTTTTACACTATAGTTACTATAATAACCGGATGAAATGACACCCGCTGATATCGATAGAAATTTCCAAGTTTTGGTTGAAAGTACTCTATCGATGATGAACGTCAAGTAAATAGCCAGAATTATTAACTGGTTATTTATTCTTGTTAATTGTTCATTTTCATTGACTATTTTAAAACGGAAGGGAATTAAGGGTTGCGTCTGCATTATGGATAATCATCGAGGGGCTACTCACTAAACCTTGTTGGAGATTTTAGGGCGCTCTTTACATTTTATCAGTGTTAGCAGACGAACTTTAGCGACAATGTGTGCTAGGATGGTACCAGAGGCTGAAACCATTTGCCCGTATACTTAATAACGTCAATGAATTCTTGCTAATAGACGCTGTAACTTGGGAATGCTAATAATTATACGCTCAGGCTAATATTTCGGCATTACCACAATATGTAATGAAATTGTAATTTATAATTATATTCCATTACCTAGTAATATACTATGTGGATGGAGAAGCTTACTGCATCGATCAATTTTGAATTTCGGTTCGATAAAGTTGAAGTTTAAAATGTTAACGTTAACGTCGTTATTAAAAACTGTATTTACCAAGTAAATTAGCGCTTTAAATTTGACCATAAATTAAATTAGGGTTTTCTCGATAATTTATAGTTAGTTTTATCGTTGCTGTTTATTATTTCATACTACTCTAGATGGCAGATCTTTAGTATCAACGGCGTCATACTCACGCAATTGTAATCGATGGAAGTTTTACAGACAATGTCACAGAGTTGGTTCATTCGATGGGAGTCGAGCGATTTGAGGGCGACTTTCATAGGCACAAGTAATTTTAAATAGCCACTAGAAAATGTAGAAACAGGCCAAAATAAAATTAACGCTCAAGTAAACGTTAACACCTCGGAACAAAATCGGACAGCGTTTCCCCCATGAACTCATTTACTAAAAGGCGAGACACGTGGCTTGCTTCTGCATTTATTGGAATGCTAAAAACAATTAGAGTAGTGTTATTCGAATATTTTTGAATGAACAAAACTGAAAAGGTTTTTTTTCATCATTTTCATGTTTAATAGAGCATCTATAGACCAAGTTCCCACTATAGGAAAAACAAGACGGCCCAAGGGCTCGTAATAGTAGCCACATCGTACGAGTGAATAGCCCCTCTATACCCTACCCTAATGAGTGGATAACCCCTCTGTAACTTACCCTAATGAGTGAATAGCGCTATCTTTTACCATGCTTAAATGATTTACCATGCATAAAATCAGAGTAAATGGCCCCTCGATGCCCTACTCTAAACAGTGATAAAATTATAACCGTATTAATTTAATTATGCTGTAATTCCAATATTCCGGCGAATCGAAGAACAGATAGTTTTAGTGATAATCCCCTCGATGAGTTTACAACATAGACTTATGCCGATGCACATTTATCGCATCTTATAAATTTCTAACAAAGACTTATGCCCAGAAACTTTTGAAAGAGAAAGTTCAATTATTGTGATTACCCATTTTAGTGATTATCCCCTCGAATTACCTTTAGCAATGCTAAAATGATCAAACGCATAACGCTCATTTACAACATAGTAGCTTTATCTAAACCCAGATTTGAATTAACCGCCAAAAAGTTCCAGTCAAACATAACATAGATGGCGATAGCTACCGAACGAGAACGAAACACATGAGGAGCGCGGTAGGAAACGGGGAAAATCGTTATCTATTTAACGATAAAAACTCGAGTATTCTATTGAGTCTCTATGGTTCAGTGGTAGCGAGACTTACTGCTGCGCCAGCGACCCGGGTTCAATTCCCGGGTGCGACGAGAAAAATTTTAATTGAAATAAAATCTCAAACAGAGCTCAGCTACCCCTATTGGTTGGTTTAGGTACTATCGAGTTCCTTTTAAGCTAAAATATAACGATAACGATAGCGAAAACTCCGGCCACTACTGTTACTACTACTACTACGGCTCGGGTCAAACTAAGAGCCTCATCGTATACTACGATGTGGCTAAAAAAACACGTTAAGGTACAATTTAGTGTGGGGGGGGGAATGAATGGGTAACTCTGACTCATCATATTTACACTTATTGGCACCTGGAATACCAACAGCTAATTGGAATCATCGTGTAGCTTTTTCCTCAACGTATTTAATTTCATTTTGAGGGAAGAGTCAGACTATTCATAATGTCTGCGAATAATCTATTTCGTTGCGCCATGCGCGCACCTAGGAACTCGCATTCATCTTTAGCAAATTATGTAGCTTATCAAATTAACCCATGACTTGGCTTTGAATTTGGTGCAAACACATGTGAGGAAGCTTGAGATAGTATTTTATTCGTCAATAACATAAAAAAACTACATAGATAATACATGGAACACCGATGAAAAAATTGCAATATTACCGGAATTTATTTATATAAATGAAGCAGGCATAAATAACAGCTTATCTATACTTCATTCCGACTCATTCAAACCTTCGTGGGACCATCTACCACGTTTTTGGCATGTTCTCAGACTGGAGAAGGTAGATTTATTCCAACTCTCAAATTTCTCGGTTAACTTGTGCCGAGACTGTCTAAATGCAGGTTGTGGGTCGGCAACCAATATGTTTCAAAAATAAAGCTTGGTTTCTTCGGTGCCACAATAGTACGTAGTTTAGTACGTGGAAAGGTATTTTTCTTTAGTTTTGTAGAGTGGAATGAAAAGCGAAAAGCTATACGCATAAAGAAACTTTGTAATTATAGTTAGGGAAATATAGAGGTGTAAGTTCTATTACATCCTTAATTAGTTTAAATATATACAGACTTTGAGAAAACAAACCCGCTATAGCAGACATTAATATTATGTCGCTATTGGGAATTTGTTTAATTGATTTATGGTACGATAAACAATTTAAAGACCATGGCTTATTTCAACGTTTAGAAAGCTGTTCGAAGCAAATCTCGGTAATAACAACGGCTACTGATGCTGACATCAGAATGAAAAACAAGTAGAAAGGAACGGTGACGCTACTGAGACCCAAGTCCGAAGAGCTTTTCACCGGTTTTTTCCAAGTGATATATTCCATAGGGTGATGGTACATGAACTCCCGATATTTGAAAACTTGCGTTTCGAACATTGGTCCTATACTGCAATAAAGAGTGGTCAGTCCTTTTCAATTTACTATAAAATTCATACTGACCTCAATTGTCCAAGCTCGTGCACTATTGGACTGCTTCTCATCCAAGATGAATTGTAAGCAATGTGTAAGAATTCGAAACCCATTTCTTCCTGCGAAAAGTAAAGTCCTCCTTGGTTCGCAAAGAGCTCTTTAGCCTCAGCTTCAGCGGCCAAGACTTCTCCCAAGAACCAAGTCAGGTATTTGTCTGATATGATCAGAGCTTCTTTCCCAGAAATTATCGGAATGTATCCGTCAACCACTATAAAATCCACAATACTTTTGAAAATGTTTTCCATATCGAGTGCGTCTAGCCATTCCTGAACAACTGGATCCTTGGCAGCCTAAATACAAACCAATGACGTCAAGTGAACAGAGGACATAATATTTAAAAGAATACTCACCAAAACTTGCAGATATTCGAATGTTCCACTGCCTTCCATCATAACAGGTGGAATTCCCGATTTGATCAAGTCCGAGAGAGTGTCGATGCAATCGTAACTCTCAGTCGTGAACTCGGTGCGCAAGAAACAACCCAAGAAAAACAGAATGAAAGTCACTCCGATGAGCCACGACGAGGCTAGCAGACGACAAGTAAAATGTGGCAGAACGGTTGAAATCGCTATAGAAAATATTTTCCCATTATAAAATTCATAGAGCTGAAATTTTTCTGGGAGCTCAGCCCACCAGTCTCCTCTCAAAGGTGGTACATCCCCAACCGCGATCAGAATTATTTTTACGCCAAAACCAGGGCCACCAATAAAAAAAACTTTCTTACGTTCAGCACACAAGAGCGACGCGTTATCCCAGACATTTCCCAGCGTTTCTTGGACTAATTTCTTAACAATTTTCGTTTTAGACAAATGTTTGTATTTGTTCATTACTACCGAATGAATGACGAGTAAAACCGCAAGAAGGACCACGGTTACCGCCATTAAAGTCACCACCTTATGAAATCAAAAACGTATTTATGATTGGGTACTGGATTGTAACTGAGTGAAACTTACTGGCGTGTCCATATTTAAGAAAGAGAGCGAAGTTGACACGACCCTTTTCGGGGCGGCGGACACGATAATAGTTCTGGACGCTCCAAAGGGCGAAGACGGACTGAAATATTCCTGTCGGCCGTTGAAAAATGATAAAGGCATGGGAATCATGACACAATGAACTTTCTAAATTGGGGTCAAATTTATGTCATAACACTATTTTGTATTTTTATTAGCCTAAAATTCACTTACGTTTGCTACATTAGGTTCATTAAATATTTTAAGAGTTTCTAAAAAGTCCAATTTATGACTTTCAAATATTGTTCTACAAGCAGCAATTAAATTAAGTTACAATTACGTTCGAAGAGAAATGTGTGAATGATCATAAATTAAAATTTCATTCCTGACAGAGGTCAGCAATAAAATTGAGTTACAGAAATGTGTATTTGTAAATTAGAATTTCATTCCTGACATATATAATCGAGGCAAATCATTTCTACTGGGCTCACTTCAAAAACATTTATTACTGAATTTATTGGCTAAACAAGTTGGGAAAACCAAAATTTTACCTCTCCGATTCAAGATGGGGGAGTACCTACAAACTTTATTATGTAGAATTGGATCGCTCTTTATTGATAAACAATTGCAGAAGTTAAAATTAATGAATTATTCAAAGCTTAGAGAATTTACAGTAAAGCAGACGAAATTTTCATCCAATAAGGGTATGTCATGTGCCCAAGGCTATCATCCAATGGGGAGAAGAAAAAAAAACAGGAAATGAGAGTAAAAGGTTTGGCGAGATAGTCCCTTATATTGGTAAAGGCTCAATTGTGTACTCCTCACCTGTATAAAGCTAGATTCACAGCTGGGTTGGCATGTAAACACTATCTTTTCGTTTCACCTCAACAATATTCTTAGTTTGTCATCATTATACCGTAGCTTATTTGTGGCTAGCCGCACTGAAAGTGCACGCGCACAAAAATTTATGGAAACTCCGAAGCTATAACTCTATTATAATCAGAACTTTAACTAATCAAGTAACCACTATGAACACCTTAATCTGTTATTTAAATGTGTATTTGACTTTGAGAGACTTGACTAATAATGACGTTTGAAACGAAGCATACGCCTGTTGTTTCACCGAACTCAAATCGGTAGTATATAAAGTTTTCGAATCGCAGCTATAGATAAGAACAGCGCAATTGCGTGAACCTTTGGTGGAAGCCCCGCCATTGGGATGCTAGACGTTTCTCGTAACTCTAGCCGATCGCCGCGCACATCTTAACCTTAATGATGATGGAATAGAAGCCAGTATGTACAGACTGGTGTCCATTTGTGATGAACAAAGATCAGATGATGGTGGTAATTAGAAGCCAGTAAGATCAGACTGGTGTCCATGTGGGATGGACAAAAACCAGAAAATGGCTGTGTTTAGAAGCCAGTAAGTACAGGCTGGGGTCCAAGTGGGATGGAAATAAACCAGAAATGGTTGTGTTTAGAAGCCAGTAAGTACAGACTGGTGTCCAAGTGGGATGGACAAAGACCAGAAGATGGTGGTTGTTTAGAAGCCAGTAACTGCAAACTGGTGTCCAAGAATATGGCCGAGTTTAGAAGGCAGTCAGGACAACAAAACTCATAAGATGGTGCTGTTAGCCAGTGTAAGTGCAATAACATTTTCCAGATCCGGGAACTGTGATTGCGGTCCGGAATTTGAGAGTGCGTTTGCACCAATTTGCAAACTGCGAACGTGGTCCCCTGGGGTGTAACATCAGACAGACACGTCGAAATTAGAGCCTCTCCGTGACATACGTCACTCGGAGAGGTAAAGAGTGAGAAACTTAAAAGTGCTATCCAACTTCACAAAGACTTCACAATAATAATTAACATCGTATTTTCAAATTCCTCAGTTTTTGTTTTTTAAATCGAGTTTGTTTGAGTGCAATAATTGAAATTACTTCAAAATACAACAAAGATTACTTTATGTTATAGGATCGTTTTAAGTAATCTGCCGTACTTCTGTACGCCGACACCGCGTTCGCCATTCCCCAGGTTTCCTGGTAAGAATTTGAGTATATTTACCATTTTTTAATAAAAAGATTTCGGTCTGCGAGCTCACCGTAATTGTCGCATAGTTTAGGAGTTTCATTAGCGTACCTGTGATAATTGAGGCATTTTTAAAACCAATGAGTAAAATTTCACATTTATTAATTCAAATCTTACCTGTATTTAAAATAACGATCATTGCCAAGAAATTCAATTTCATTTTCTGCCATTTCTCAATTTTCAACTGATAAAACAAATCTCGTGTCCAATCTGTTATGACAAAACTAGAACACGCTTATTTTTATTTTGAAAGTTTATGAAGAATTTAACAAAATCATCATTTCATTTTTATTTTATTTTTTTTGGTCTTTCTATCACAAAAAAATAAATAATGATTATGTGAAATCAGGATTTCACAGGCAAAACATGGAGCTTTTAGACCATTTTCCAAGAGAACGAAACGAGAATTCGGTGGTAAATTACCATCCCAAACCCTTCTATGTTTGTTCTCTCCTCATCTAACTTCAGATGGGCATCGTACCCTGGGGATGAAGGCAATAACTATTTGGTACTAAAGTACTAAACACTTAGCAATCAACTCACAAACCTTGATTGTCTTGACGTGGGACAAAAATCCACAAGCGCGTCTTACCAAATAGTTAAGCGAGTTTTATATGATTCGGTTTAGTAACCTTGCTCCAAATGTTCAGATGTTGGGAAAAATCATGTTAGTATCACCCCAGCTTTGAGGTACACTTCTCTCGGATATAAGTATTATATACTTCTTCTTTTATATAGCATTAGGACGTGTCGCACGAAACGTACCAACAGCGAAAACTTCCGATAACAGCGTGCTTTTTGGTTTATGCTATTGAATCTGAAACTATGGATTACAAACTAATGAAAATATTTAACGACATTCAAGTCGGTCGAATTCGCGAATATTTTGAGTTCGTTTGGTTCGAGATCCTTCTTTGAAAATGGTAGGCAAACGCGAAATCGCCCCTAAATGTGCAAAGTTCAACGCAAAAGCTGACCGTAATTCCAGAAAAATAATTTTAATGACTTTCGTAGCTCGTGTAGAGTAGTGTAACGCCATTTCCTTGTATTATGCACGCCAACAGTAAATAACAAGGAGGAGTGAGGAACTCTGCCAAAAATCTTTAAACGTAACGGCGTT